>CAJNYU010000757.1:0-14897 GCA_905331475.1 Rotaria socialis | reverse complement strand
TCGAAAATTAGATGTTTTTCTTATTAAATAAATAAATTTACTGTTGTTAAAAAGAACATTTTTTTATTCAAATCTTTTTAGCGTTAAATCCAAACCAAAATAACATACAATCATATGATGCGTTCGGAGAATATCCCCGGAAACTCGATTAAATGCTAGGGAACAAAACGTAACAGATATAGAGATATATAGCTTATAGGGGTCTAGGTAGGGGGGGTCTTGGAGTCTAGGGGTACCGGAGTTATAGGAGATATAGGAGATATAGGAGTTATAGGAGATATAGGAGTTATAGGAGATATAGGAGATATAGTAGTTATAGGAGATATAGTAGTTATAGGAGATATAGGAGATATAGGAGTTATAGGAGATATAGGAGTTATAGGAGTTATAGGAGATATAGGAGTTATAGGAGATATCGAAGAAAGTCTGTATTAATAACATGTCAGCGACCACGCTATCCCAAAACACACATTACATACATTTTATCTTGCCATTGATTAAAATATATTATAAACTTGATACGTTATTGGCCAGCATATCAACAACAAATAATAATGAACAACAGCTTATTTTTATTGCGGTTGAACACAACAATCGAAAACGGCATTTTTTAAGTGTTACTTTCGATGAATTATCAAAATTATTGCACTGTTTAGAACCACCTAAACTCACATTATATGAGATTTTATGTCGAAATAAGTCCTGTAAATTATATTTCGATGTTGACGTATATATAGAAAACACTTTTTTAATAAACATCCAAGAATCTCTATCAACCTTACAAAATCTATTTCATTATATTATTTCAAATTGTACTGATTCAATCACATATCATTCAGCATCAATTGCGGATCATTTTCTTGTCTTATCTGCATCAACAGAATTAAAACATAGCTACCATTTGATTTATACAAACACAATCGTACGATTTGACTCACAACAAACCGTCCTTAAATTCATTTTGACAATATTGCAGTATTGCACACATTTCATACTATCACATTCATGTCACCAACATTTTTTACAATCAATTAGTATACATCACGAAAATAATCCGAATAATTGGCTTAAACATCTGCAAACGATTTTAACTAATACCAATTTCTGTAATTGTGTAATACCTGCAACTAATATAACTTGCAATAACTTTCAAAAGCTTTTATTCAAAAGTAGTTTTATTTTTTCGGCATTCAACTAATGAATCAGATTTTATTTACCTTAGATTCGAATGGATTTTACCAATGGATCTTTGATCTTCATGTTTATAACAAAAATCAACAATTCAGATTATACAAAGTGACAAAATTTGGAAAACATAATCCTTTACTAACAACATCTAGCGTCTCATTCAATGGCCAGAATGAACGAAAGAATGAAATGTTAATTGATAAGACTATAAATTATGATTCTATTCTTAGCCATGCATTAATATCTTATACAGTAAATAATACAAATCTACTGATCTTCTCATTTAATGAGAATAAATGGTCGTTGCTTGACCAACATGAAAATCGTATCGTTGACTTGACTACTAAAACTTATTTTACAACATTAATTATATCAAAAACATCGCCAAACGAGACTAATGCACTAAAACGAATACCGCCAACAAATACCACTGACTTAGCCAACAACACAGATCATTTCAAAAGTTTTATAACAAACTTAATCACAAAAATATATCATACAAACGCTTACATAAGATCATGCCAACGAGGAACAAACAATCCTTCCTTACTGTTCTACAACATTGGTGGAGAATTTCGTTTTTGTGAACGGTTGCAACGCCATCATCAATCGAACAACACTTGTATTATAGTTGACACTTCTACGTGTAAATATCAGATTAAATGTAAAGATCCAGATTGTAAAAACTTTAAACCACCATGGAAACATATTTCTTAATCTAAAAAAAAATGCTAATAACAGTTTAGCCTCATAAAGGAAATAAAACACATCTGTTCTCCCTATATGGAAACGAATTTATAATAAATTTTTCTTAAACTTCCTCATATATTATCAATCTTGCATCATGAATAAAACATTTTACAAATATTGAATACCGATATCATGCTACGAACATACCGATTCTCAAAATCTCTTAACGTATTTGACCACCCTACTTGAATGATATTTTTTTTAGATCCTTGCTCGAATATGATTCAACTCCTTTTACCACTTTCAATTTACAATGGATTCTATTGAATTATTATTTCTTTGTACGAAAAAACGATTATCAATATTTTAAATTCATAGTGGAAAACTATTTTTTCGTTAATTTTTGTCAAGGCCTTGCTGATATATTAATGCGTGTTTTCTCCTGAATTTCTGTTTATTTTGCGAAATATTTATTTGACATTTGCAGTGCTGAAAAGGAATTAGAAACAGTGTTCACTCCGATCTGAGAACCATGTTATCGTAGTGCTTTTCTCAGGCTTGCTCTTATAATTGTTATCGAATTTGATTAAATATAACGGAAATCTCGAGATGTTTCAGTAGATAGCGAAAGGGTTTCTGGTATTTTTCACGCGATCATGTTTCAATCTTATGTTGTATTGTTTAAATAAAGCATATGATATCGGACTTGCGGATTATAAATTCTATAGGAAAGTCTAGATGTGAAGGAAATTTTGATGTCATGGGTATTATATCTTGTGAATCATATACGGAATGTGGTACATGAAAACATCTTTAACTGATGAAAAGGTTATTGGTAGTGGCGAAGGTTGTTATTGTTCTGCAGTTTCGGAAAGATGCTCTTGGAATATAAAATATCCTTAACATCGAGGCGCTCGAAGAAAAATGAAACTTTGTGTTTGTTGATATATTTTAAATATTCCGGATGGTAGTGTATAATAAAATATATATCATATACTATTGATGCTTAATTGTTGCTGATTTATGCATTATGATTTTCAATTTGTCTTGATCTGCATTTAAACAAACGTATTTAAATAGGTTTCATATATGATCCATTATTATTAGTTTTCGAATGCTTTACAAGTGTACAAAATTTTCATCATAAAGAAGAAAAAAACAATAAAAAATAAGCGCAGTGTACACATAGATACGATGTATTTTAGAACACGAAAAAGGAAGAAAAAGAAAACGACATCGAAATGCATAATGCTGAATATCGTAAGGAATAAGATTGCAATTTCAAATAAAATGATTTGAAAACATAAATAAAAACGGAATAATAAGCTTGAGCACTATTTCATATAAGACCTTGGTAATCTTCTGAAGAGACCTGTTTGAGTGAGACAGAAGTAAAAGTTACAAAGAAAAAAAATACAACAATAAGAACTTGAAGGTTCGCAATACTAATTAATTTTGATCAGATGGAGAAAATGTTTTTCTTGGTTTACGAATACGTTTAACATGTTTTGATTGAACTAGTCAAGAGAAAAGAAATGTGTTTATTGTCAATAATGGATTAAAATTTTGCTTACTATTTGCCAAATGAAGAACAGCTGATGGATCAATTATTACTCTTTCTTTTAGAAAATTATTACACAGAACTGTGTCCATTAAAGCTTGTGAATACAACCATTTTGATTGTTTGATATCGGATGCATCAAGTGTACGTGGAAGAACAACTTTATCTTTTCTAAAAGAGTTTTCGAACTCGATAAAATCAATAGAATATTTTGCCAATGTGCTGGCAAATTCCATTTGACTTCGTACATTATTTTCTGGAAAACCTTTGAGATAACCGGTGAAATTTACAACACCTTTGATATTCTTTATACTAAACCAATCACCAATAACAAGTAATTTATCATTCACTAAATCATTGATCGCTTGATCACGGATTCGTGTCGATGTAGAGACATGTTTTAATCTTATACATATGTCAGTTTTTGACATAACTATTGAGTCTGATAAAATCAGTTTGTTATAAATTTGAGACAAAATTTTATCATCAGTTTTTTTGGTTGATGCTGATTCGAGAAAAAATATAGTAATAGCCTTTATTAGTATCAGGAAGTAGAGGAATAGAATAACTTACAAAAGCAATCATTTTTTTCAGTATCAATTGAAGGTTTATTAGTATCAAGATTCATGTTGATTTCATTATCATTTGGACTAATTGGAACAACGATATTTGAGGATGATATTGTTGTATCAAACGATGGTTCTGTATCCGCTTGCACGCTCATATCTATTTTAAAAAAAGCAAATTGTTGAAGATACATGTATTGTCATATTATTATGATCTCTGTTCTTTTACTATTAAATATATATATAAAAACAAACGGCGAATTATCAGGTAAATATGAATGATTCGAGCTCGATAAATACGATACCTCGATAGAATAAAGATTTATTTGTGTTATGATGTTGATAATCAGTCATTGAAACAGAGTTTGACATATTAACAGCAGTTGTAATAAGTGTTGAACTGGTTGAATGAAATACATCCGATTGAATATTATCTAAACAGTTAAGAAATATTTTAGTTGCTATTTTAACAAGTTATGAATAAACCATTCAATTGGAAGTCAATTTTCGTAGTTTTACATGAATCATAACTGGCTACTTTTATTCTTTCACAATTATAAATAATACTTATTATGTAAACATACCAGTTTGACATATACTCGAAGTGATCGGATTATGAACATTATTTGCTAGCGTATTGACAATAAATGATGCAGCATCAACATCATCACAGCTCATATTGATATTTGTAACAGTAGATGGTTGTGCAAAAATAGCACTATTATTTTGAAGCAAGTTTGTATCAATGTGAGTACTACCTACAATAAGAAAATTTCCTTTAAAAGATATCACCTTATTTTAATCTTTAACTCCAGTAATTCGAGAAAAAAGTATCATATTTATTATAAACATTACGTAAAAGGAGGATTATACTGAAACTAACAAAAAATATTATGCAATGACAAACAATTTTAAAACATTTCAGGCACTTTAATTATTAAACGCCTCTCGTGATTTTGAAGAATGTTCATTCGCATTCAAATTAACTAATGAGTATGTTACTACTTATAAACGAAACATGTTGTTTTTTCTTTAATCTTTCGTTACGTATCCTAGTAAAATTTTTGATCTCAGTCAAAATAAAACATGCTGACCTTGTGTTTTATGATATATTTTCTATCAAGCTATAAAGAAAAATAAAACACTAAAGTAATAATACAGGAATTTCCAATACTGCTAAAACTGCATTCGAAGTTTTTTTCAATTCATACTAAGCGAATTTTATAAAACATACCAATCGTTATTGTTGAATTTGTATTAATTGGAGAAGACAAAACCGGCTGTGTTAAACTCCATTTGTATCCTACAGGTGAAGTTGTAGATTCACCAACTTCATTTTCATCGGTAGTATGTTTTTGTTGTTTTTTTCTGTAATTTTCATTTTCTTCTTCCAACAAACGTTTCAATGAGAAGTTTGTGTTTCGACTAAGAGTAGATGTTGGTTTAAATGATTGTAATGTATTAATAGTTTGTGTTTCTCTCAAATTGCTGCTTGTATTCATTTCAAGGTCGACCAATTGATTTGTCAAGACTAACGCATTATGAACTAAACATAACAAATATATATTCCAAAAGATAAGTCAATAATATTTTCCAAATAAACATACCACCAGGATCAGATACTTGTGTAACTAATATGTTTTCGTTAGACATATTGTTAATAATGTTCGTGTTAATAGAAATTGATGAATCACAACGACTTTTTAAAAAATCTTGTTCGATTTCAAATAATTCTTGTTCAAAAGATATATTTTCTTGATGGTTTTGATTTGGCAGAGCATTATTGGTAGAATTTCTTGTTGTTAAACTGGATGTACATAATGAAGAAAATAAAGATTTTTCAATATGAGGTGACGATGACGAAGATGGTAATAGACTATCAATTGGAAGAACTGGTACATCAGATGTTGATGAATTGTTGTTGTTGTTATTGGATAATGAATCCAGATCAAATTCAAAAATATCTTGAACATAGATGTTATCTATAGAATTACACAAAAATATTATTCAATGAAAAAGTATCATACTATGATCAATTTGTTGAGAAGATGAAATGATATGGTATTGGTTTTTTCCTTGAATAAATTCTTGGTGAACCATATAAGCGGCAACTCGACGTTCCATTTCTTGTTCGATACGAATATCATTAAATAAATGAACAATTGGAATATAATTATCATTGGAAAGAATCAATTTAATTGTTTCTTCGGTTAATTCCATATTTGTTGGTAAAGGAGAATGCATATAAATATGTTCGTATTGATCAATATTAATATTTATTGATTTAAGTGCTGTTAATCTCTTTTGATCGGTACGAATAATACATGGTGGTATTTTTATAAATGTTTCTTTTCGTGCACCAACAAGATGCTTTTTATTACCGGTACCACATTGCACCAAATCAGTATTTACTAAATAATTGATAGCCTCAGTTAAACGAATCATTTTGCTTTTAGATTTTGCATAATTTTTAAAAATGCCTGTATATGGTAAACCCGTTGTTGGATTAGTAAACCATGCCTTTGATAAAATCGGCGATGTCATTGTCAATAAAATTGTTTGTTCTTCAAAAAACGGACTAAAAGAAAAAGATAATTCCTTCATTAAAATGAAACCTTTAGGGTTTTTAAACAATATTTAAACTTCTAATAATTAGACTACGACTTAAAAAGAAAACAACAGAATGATTTCTCTCACAACTAACTTTTTTGTTGATAGAATGTTGGCAATATTTGATGAATCATTATTAACCTTGATGAGTGATGAATCATTATTAACCTTGATGAGTGCTGAATCATCAAACAGCAACTCAATAGTTTTCGATGAATATTCAAACAGTACTTCAGCTGCTTTTACGGCAGCTTTATTTACTACAATCAGAGGACGATTATTGGACCCGTATGATGGTAGTTGGTCCATTTTTTCTTTAATAATTTTTTTAGCATGATCATAAAATAAAAACAATCTGTTATATTGTTGAATATCAATACGGTCTTTCACGAATAAACCATCACCAAAACGAATTAAATGAATTGATTCGTAGCAAATTTTTATTGCGTATGAAATAGCATAACATAAAGCACTAATTCGTGCCAATTTTATACCACTTTTACGATAAAATGCTCGTTGCAACGGTGTATAAATTGAACTTCCTTGTTGATCGGTTTGTAATGATTTATTGTGATAATAATCCATAGTTCTTTTTAAGGCTATACGTGGTGATAAAAGACTACCATCAATTTCTCGATCACTCTCTTCATATGGAATAACAACAGATGGTTTCAATTCCTTTATATTTTCAGTTGGAGAAATTGAATTATCATTATCTCGTATTAATTGTTGTATATCATTTGGTATTGTAACTAAGGAAAAAAAGAATACAAACGATTAGAAAATCTATGATAAGTACCTGTATTTGGAACTTCAGGTTCTTTCTCATAATCGCCAAACACAAATATTGGTTTATATTCGCCTAGAAGACGAATAATGATCAGAATATGAACCATATTCGGTTGTGGCGATAGAATTTCACCAGGAGGATCTACAGGCTTATGTGCTGATGTAGCAATGTATATAAATCGACTGACGGTGCCATCCGACATCAAAGAATTTCGATATTGACGATAAACAGTCGATAACATATTACCTGTACTAGCTCCAAAAATGTTTATTGATCCTCTATCAATATAAAATGATGTGGACCCAGTTGTTCTTGAAAGATCTTTTATAACATCATATCCTTGACACAACAATCTGGAGCCTATTGTTTTAACATCATTGTCCATCGAGCCTCCTAAATAAACACCGAATCTTATGTTGATTACGTCCAACTCGTCAGAAAATATGAAGACATTTTCCTAAAAATTTAAAAAGAGAAATAAAACATGATTACAAATGTATTTCTTGAAAAAATATATGTAGTGTTAGGCTTACACGTTTAGATAATTTTTGAAATAAAGATAATTCCGTATCATTATTTACAATTAAATCAATATTATCGACTGTTTCTTTACCAATAACATTTTCAGTTACTGGTTTACTGAAAAATTGTGGAAATACACGTGATAATACAGACATAGTAGAACTAAATGATCTTAATATACCAGATTTATTTGTACCTAAAACAGCAATCATATTTTTAAAACTAAAACCACCAAGAATAAAAATTCACCGGGTTCACCGATAAGTTGAACAAATAGATTCATAGATGAGAAATACCCAGTACCATCTGGATTATATAACTCTGCTCCATCGAGCATCACAGCAGCATGAACAAGAAAACCAAAAATGAATGGTGAAATATCTAAGCCCAATTTTTTATGTTCATCGAAAAATCTTCTTAAAGCTGGTTGATTAAAATCGCCGAAAACTTCAGATAAATTAAATGGAATTGGAGCTACATTGGCCAACCGAAATATGTTTTCACTAGTTTGACTTGAATATGATTCGTTTTTTGGTGTTGGCATGTCTAAACAAAGAAAAATTAAATATAATGCATAACATAAAGATTGAATGATGAATTTTCATAGTATTTTCTCCTTCTCGATTACGTAAATCAGTCTGCTTAAAACTGTTATTCAGTAACAAATGACGAAAAACGGTAAAGCGAAGAAAATAAAAAATTTTGCACTTATCATTTTGAAATTGAATGTATTTATATAGATGAAGAGACACAGAGAGAAAATAAAGAGAATAATAGGCAATCTCGATAGAAAGGACTTTTAGGCTAAGCGAATCATTACAAAGAGATAATATGCCTAGATATAATAGTTCAATATACATGCTACGTCAATGTGGACGAGATATATTCCAGGGATTTGCCTACCAATAAATATATGACGCATTTAACAGTAAAGTACATAACTTATACGTCTCGTCCAGTCCGTCAGTGCAAAGAAAAAGAAAAATGTAATGTAAACAAAGCAAACAATCGAACAGAATCATACATGCTGTGACATCACTGTCATTATCATGCTTGTTTTTTTCAATAATAGAAATCATTTATAGTATGAAGTTACCGACCTATGATCTATGATGTGCACTTTAAATCTCTCGTTTATATAGGCTGAAAATATATTGCCTTTTACAAGTGATATTTCACCAACACTTAATATTTCTGTAAAAAAATAGTGTCAATTATCCATTACAAGTGAAATGACCAAAAACAAGAGATACTGCTAGATGTAATGGGATAGTTATAGGTATCGGTTTACATGACACGTGCACCTTTTGACTATAACAGCGATCAGTCATTCATTTTTAGTTCGCTTTATCATGGCCATAGTTAACATTCAATTACCACAGACTCTGCATGCTTGAAAAGAAACTCTTTTAGTTTACTTTAGAAAAACAAATTCATTAATATACTTTTTATATTCAAACATTTTGGTGTTATAGAACACTATTGTTTTCCAAAACTTTACCTTCATATATTACGATGATTTTACATTCAATTTTTTTCCAAGAACATCACCAAAGAGCTCATAATGCATTGTTGATAATATTGAATCAACAGACATTTGATTATTGTTAGAGTTGTTGAGCTGAAATCATCAAGACTTTTATCATATAAAAATGTATTTCGATTCGAAACAGGTGTTGATGTTGATACAACAGACGATGAGGACAAATTCTGAAAAATAAATTATTTAATGATGTAGTTTCAAATTTTAATTATTTACTGACAATAATGGTCTTTGATGGAAGCTTGTTGATAAATTTTGTGTTCATTACATTGATGGTTTGTATACGGAAGAACTGAATGAAATGATAATGGATCAGTTTCATTCACCGAAACTTCTACAACCTATAGCATTATTTTCAAATATCTGTTAAAAAATGTCTATTGAGATAAACTACTTTAAATATACCAAAAGAGAGATACAAAAAATTGAACAAAATAATCCAGGTAAAGAAGAAATTATAAGACAAAAATAATTCTAATCTAATCCATAGAAAATAATAGTCAGAGAAACATGCAGCATTTAAAACAACATCACTTGTGTCAACATTTCAACGTTATTAGCAGTTGTGCTTCTTGTTTCGAAGGTTATTTTCCAAGTAAAACAAATCTATAATGAAAGGAACAAAATGAATTAGTTGGAAAACACAATGTTTTTTAGCGTAATAAACGACGATGCAGTATTAAAAAAGAAACTCATCCGTACCTGCATATACCTTATTCGAAAAAAATATTCGTTGTATGTCGTTCTGAAGATTTAAATAAAACATGAATCAGATCGTTTATATTTTTTTTGTTTATTACATTTGTAAACATGGTAAATAAGATAGTGGTGATTAAGTAATGTATGATAAGTATTTAGCGATTTTTTATTTGTTACGTAGTAAGAATTCTTCTTATAACAAAAGATACATAAAAAAAGATACTTTGTTTTAGCGGAGAATTATCTGAATAATTGTCCACTGTATACATGACCATAATTATAAAAATCGAATGATGATTATGCTTTAATGGATAGATCTGAATAATATAATCAAAGGAGCCTGTAACGATAAAACCCGAGCATTGGTCGATATCGATTGAGAAACTGAACGAATAGCTTGTGCCGATCTCGGTAATGATGTTTATTTGGCTACTTCATTTATCCAGTGTCCTACATTCACACATAATACACACTTATATAAAGATGAAGGACAAAGGTAGAAAGACACACGTAAGAAAGAAATAGGAAGACAGAAAAGAGATATTCATCAGATGAACACAGAGAGAGAAAGTATCGCTAGAGGCTGTATCAGTTCGTTACACAGTCAACACGATGTGGTAAAATGATTCATTTAACCTCACTAAGTAGATGTGCAAGAGAGTATATATTCGAAGATAACAATCATTGTTATCAAATAGAGACGACGTATTCCAAGTAAAAATATTTAGAAATATTTACGATTGCCTTTCAATTATTAAACTATCTTCAAATAGTCAAACTTTTGCAGCTTAAAAAGCAAATTCATAATAAAAAAAAAATGATTATTATATAGCAACAGGAAAAGCTATTTTAGTAAAATATCTAATTCACTCGAAGCAGTGCAAAATAATTGTGCTCGATAATAACAGAAAATGCAATAGCGTTGTGAACAGTTATTTTTAAAATATTAAAAAAAATATTTGAATATTTAAAAATTTGTAAAATAGATGCATCATTGATCAAATTTTATGCCTAAAAACTGATCAAATCGAAGAATTTTTAATTCTTTCAGTGAAAGAAAATTATTTTATTTTCTTCAGAATAGTTTCTATTGTAAACTCCATTAAAATAAAAATCACATACCGTGAAGTGGCTACACCTTGATGATTGATAAATTGAGTAAAATGAATATTTTTATCATTTGCTAAATTATTTTGTCCATCTATTGGTCATAGTCCCAGCTTTAAGTATTACCGTAAAAAAATCAAACAAATTACTACATACTGATTTATAGTGTATAGAATATTGCGTAATATAATTACAAACCTTCGATGTTAATGAGATATTTTTGTTTTCAAAAAAGAATGCATTCATTTACATG
Source organism: Rotaria socialis (assembly GCA_905331475.1). Lineage (NCBI taxonomy): Eukaryota > Metazoa > Rotifera > Eurotatoria > Philodinida > Philodinidae > Rotaria > Rotaria socialis. Next base: position 3,368 of record CAJNYU010000757.1, on the reverse strand, counting down.
ATTTCAACAAACTCACTTAGACCCCAAACAGACCAAAAAGATAAAACAGAATTAAACAACGTGATTGGTGCATTCAGAAATAAATCGTCGTTCTGAGACGATTTATTCGTTAATTCTGTTTTATCTTTTTGGGCTGTTTGGGGTCTTAGAAAAAAAAGAAAGTTGCTCATCATTTCACGTAATTTAGAAATTGAATATCGCATTGACCAATAATGGAGAAGAAGAACATAAGACAACGAACGATATATATTGTTCGTTTTATATTTAGTATGAAAGAAAATTATTAAGCACCCAATTTATATTTTGTAACTGTATTCTATTCTAATTTTAATACTGAACTGCTTCCAAATTATACAGTGATAAAGCACTTTCTAAACGTAAATATTCTATATTTTATTTATTAATGTATCACTAATTAAAACCTTTTTCTTTAAGATATTTTTCAATTGTACTTTTACTTTTGATCAAATTTAAATTATCAAGAGTAAAACTTTAATAAAAAAAACAGTGCATTATACAAAATAATGATAATAGAGAAACAATTTCATAATATCACTTAAACAACAAAATGAAGAGATAAATACATATATATGAAGTTGACTTACATAGAAAAAAAGTTAATAGAGCTTTTAATAAGATGAGCAATCACAATTAGCGAAAGTATTCATGATTTGTAATATCATCGATAGTATTTAGAACATTATACATATACATATATACAGAGAGAGAGACAGATAAAAGAAAAGATGAAATCCACCGATAATTATTCTTCTGTTGTTAGTTCATTATAATCTTCTATTACATCGAATTCTTCAGTATTTTCATCGTCTTTATCGAATGTTCCAAATGTTTCACATACTCTGCGTGTTAGAAAATAATCTTTAATTTCATTTGAAAAATATAATGATGATAAGCCAATTTGGTATTCATTGATACCAACGATTCTACAATTTTTCAAATGCAGCATGAGCATTAACATTACTGTTGAATATGGAAACGAAAAGTTTCTTAACGAATATTTTGCTTTAGCAATAAATTGAAAGCCAATTTCGGCTGCTTGACTATTTACTCCCAAAAACCGTCCTTCGTGAGACGGATGGTCCATCTTCATAACGGTTTGACATATCGATCTAGTATGTGTACGTTGATGGAAGTTGTCAAGAGCAATATATCTTGGAAGTTGTCGTGTTATATTAGTTAACTTTAACATGTCAGTACCTATCCACTTTTGCCAATGTAATTTAAGCGTACATGCGCAATCGTATAGAAGCGCATCGGGCATTTGACAACCATGTATGATGGAACGCAATAAATGTCTTGTAATAGATCGCATGCCTTCAGCTTTAATAGCTTCTACGAAACCAATTGATACACCGCATGGATGATAAGAAGCTAAAAATCCAAATGTTCTCGACTTTCGAATTTGTTCGCTGTCATCACGATAATTTGAGCATTGAGTTTTATGATCTTCCAAGGATTGTTGATCCCGTTGCTACAAAATATCATTATGAAGTGTATATAGAATAACGAGAAGGAAAAAAATATATATATGTAGACGTAAAGTAACTCGTTTAAGATGAAGAAAATCTTTTTTGCAGAGCCATAAAGACAACACCTTTCAATGCAAAGTGTAGAAGGCATATATTCGGAAAGATTAGTTTCAAATAGATATGATATTAAATAATTTAACTGCTGTCATTTTGACGTAAATCATTTCACGAGAAAAAGAAAGATGACTATTCGTAAGAATCAGGCAAGATCTTGAAATCTAACTTAAATAAGCTGACAGATGTTTACAATAATGTGAATCGTGATCAAAATGCCTTCAAGTTCTTTCTATATATTGCTATCCTTTGTCATTTATCTACTGTACATTTTAACTTATTCATTTATACCTATTTTTTAGAACAAATAGTTCATAATATGTACTCACCGCATATTCAACAGCCAATTGACATGCCTTTTGCATTTCAGAAGAGGGGAATAGATTATTAGATGGTTGATGATAACGACAGAAATTTGTGAGTACTAAAAATATTGTAAAATACAACAATCTAACAATAAAAACCAATTTTTCTAAAATACTAACTCGAATCATTGGCTTTTGTTTTTCGACAGGGCGTATATGGACATCCGATTTCAATTGATGTCATCTCATCGATTGTTGTATCCACCACATTTTTATATTCACAAACCAATCTTTTTGACTTTTGATGTCCATCAACAATAATGCATTTACTACAGTTGATGGTATTACATTTAATATTTGGAAGTACCTTATGGCGTGACCAGAAGATAGAAAATAGATGATACCACCATCCGGACGAATTTTCAATATACTGTTCAAGTTCTGAACGATTCAATGAATCAGGTATAGAAACCATTGTACCTTTACCAAGCATAAACTCAAACCAAACAATATTGTATAAAAACCAGTATGATTGAAAAACTTTTGTCAAATAGATATGTTCTAAGCAATGACTAACATCAGATTGTTCATAGCTGATACGATCTAATACTGTATGAATAAATGCATTGAACGGGGATTGATGATTCATCAATTGACATGTATAATCATATAAAACTGATGTAGTAAATCCCAATGAATCGCATAAGTAAAAAATTTTCTTAGGACTATTAATTGAATGCTGATTAATATATCGACGACGATTTTTCACTGAAACGAATGATGAGTGGCCATATATAAGATTACATGATTTACATTCCATCATCACCGTCATGGCTTCCATATTTTTAGAATAATCAATAACATGAATCATTTTAGTATCATAAAATGTTAATATTTGTTGACAATAGATACATGTGTTGGTAAATGGCAAAAGCAATAAATCATGTAAGATATCAATGGTGCTATGGTATATTTTTACTGAAAGGTTAATATAAGATAAATCGTCCATCAGAAAAATATTACGAACAAAATGTATATTCATAGCAATCAAATTTGTTAATATCCGAATTTGGCCAATAGTAAACTGACTTTTAAAACGTTCATTTACTGCTTTTTGAATAGTTCGTGTACGTAAATCAGATGACAAAATCGATGATGGAATGATCGAAAGATCCATATACATCCGGCACACATATGGCAATGGCGCTGGCCCAATACATGAAGCCAGAATTTCAAATAAATTATTTGAATCAGACATCGAATACACAAAAGAAAAATAATCCTAGATCCAATGAATCCTGTTAACCGTTTTGGATAATTAGAAAAACTGTGTGTGTTCAACTAAGTGATAACAGTTATAAGTACTGAAAACATTAATATATATATATGCATCATTATATCTCCTAAATCTCCTATAACTACTATATCTCCTATATCTCCTATATCTCCTATAACTACT
>CAJNYU010000755.1:0-144699 GCA_905331475.1 Rotaria socialis | reverse complement strand
AACAACTTCATACATAACACACGTATATATAGGAGAGAGATAGAAGAGAGACAGGAGAGAGAGATATTAGAACAATGGAAAGAGAACAGAAAGAGAAGGAAGGAGAATCATCGAAGCGTGCCATCAATATCGGCACAACAGTGACCCTAAATCAACTTATTCGTGATTTGAATAATGGATAGTTTCAATGTCTGTATGATGCTATCCATGTTTAAAGCCCTTCGCATCTCTTTCAATTCAACCAATCCTTGGTGACTCTAGACTATGATCTTCTAGAATAAATATGTATTTTATTGGAATCGAAGAAAGCAAGAGTAAAAAAGGATTTAGCAGAGAATTTCGAAATACATTAACTTTAGATGAAAATAGTTGCGATTAACGTGATGAGTAAAAACCATCCAGATAATTTATTTCTAGTACCAGATGTTGATGTGACATTAATCATAGCGCCCATTCCCGGATGATTTTTGCACCCATACTTATAAATACCAGCATTAGTGAAAGTAATAGAAATACTAGCACCTGCTAGAGTAATTGGAGTACTAAGTGCATTGGCGCCATTGGCTCCTTGACAAAAGTGAGGTATGGAACTATTTTGGCAGATTAATAACGGATGAATCGAAACGTTTGTGGTCAAATTGAATATTAATTGATTGTGGACGTTCAAATTTAAATTTGGACTAGTACTACCATTCAATGCGAGATTCGCATTGACGAACATTAGGTTTCCTTGAGGGCAAGTAAAATTCTGTACGGCTGCAATCAAAGTGACAGAATACGTTACAACATTGACTAAAACATAAAACAATGACGCAACAACGAATAGTATCGTTTTTAACTAGTGCTACCTGTATAGAATAAGTGACTGATTGATCGCTACAAGAAAACCGAATGCATAGAAAATCTTACCCAATCATGCATTTTATATTTCTTTCTTTTCGTTTATTTTTGATCTATCAACTAGCAGATGTACCCTAGTTTCATGAAGATCGAAAATTCTATATGTTTTAATATAGACCAAGGCCATATAATGAAACAGAAGATTGAAGGTTTCTTATATTAAATAGTATTTTCATGAGAAATTTGTCAGTGTGGCCCCATAAGAGACCTAAAATGAGAAACTCATAAACTCTGATTTTGATAGAATTGATAGAATGGGCAATCTGTTGATTCGTCAGGTTTCATCGATTTTTTTGTGGATAAATCTGTAGTACATTGAACAACGTGAAAAGTATAGGACTCTTGTCTTGTACTATACAGATGACTAACAAGTAAATTGTATTGAACGTCGATTCTATTTATTTTCAATAGTAGATTCTTTCGTTTCTTCGATTTTACATATTGATTTAACAATTAATATAATATTACCTTTTATGTCTTTCTGGGAACGGAATTTGAGTATAATTGATTGTTGAAGTGGTAAATGTTTTCGTTTGCAAGGAGCTACAGGTCTGTATATGCATTGAAATGAGCGAAAGCAAAAATGTGGGCATTTTTTTCAGACATGTTTATGCCGTATTCCAGCAAAACGGAACTCATCAAATTAGACTATTAAGAATCGGATTTTTTGATCGATGTATAGAATTTGCTTTTATTCAGCTTTTTATTTGTAAATGATAATATTTTATAGGCTCGATCCAAAAACATTTTTACTGATCACATAGTTAAACTATAATAATATAGATGCCATTTCGTATATTAAAGACGTGCGAAGTGGTTATTAAAATATGAGCCATTTTTATCACAGAGAGAGGAATGCGCTCCATCCTTCCCATCGCAAGTAATCGATGCACATCTCTGGTAGACTGATATATTGTTGAGGGTGTCATTGACATATGAAGAAAAATAACATCGAAACTCATACCTATACTTATATCCCTTTTTTCAGCAGTATAAGTCGTTTTTAGAGAAGAGATTTCTATTTCAGTGCTCACAGTGAAACACGTACGCTTAAAGTGAATTCTGTCAATGATGTTACAATAAATAAAAAAATGCAATTTTTGTCGATGGAAGGAAAAATATCTCACTCTTTCTTTCAGTTGGTTGTTAGTCTGCACGGAAGTGAATTTGACAATTTGCTATTGTGGTTGCCGTCGATCGAAGTTGATCTTGCTCTTGATTTGTGAATAATTTTTGAAGTACATTTAATTTAATTAATGTTTTGTTGTGTTTTAACATGTTTTGTATATCTTTCATGCATTTTCCGGTCATTTCTCCGCACTCGACATTCAATTCACTTAGTTCATGGTTGTTGCACAAGGCATCCATTATCACATTTACTCCGTTGTCTGTTAGAGGATTGGTGCTCAGACGAAGACCAGCGAGAGTGTCATTCTGTTTAAGCATTTCAGCCAAATAAATCATTCCCTTATCAGATATTTGGCACAAACCGATGTGAAGAACTTTTATCACTCTATTTTTACTTAAAACTTCGGCAATATATTGAACACCGGTATCACCGATGGGATTGTTACCTATGCAAAGGCGATTTAGTGACGAGTTTGCTTGTAGTGCGTTGGCTAGAAACTGTGCCCCTTTGTGAGTCATTTTATTGTTGGTGAGACTGAGGTAAGTTAATTTGGTGTTATTGCGTAGTGCCTGAGTGATCCAATGAACACCAGTATCCGTAATTTGATTTCCTGTTATTTGTAATATTGATAACGACGGGTTCGACGCAAGCATCTCTGCAAGATATTGAGCTCTTTCGTCCGTGATTTTGTTTGTATTAAGATTGAGATACAAACATTTCCTATCATTAATAGCTAGCTTTATAACAATCGGAATGTCATTATCGATTAATCCTTGTCCTTCAAGATCAACGTCATTAGTCATTGAACAAATTAGCTTTTCAAGTTTATCATTTTGATAAGTGCAAGATACCTGTTCCTCGTCTTTCTCGCAATGAGATGTCTGGCTCGTGGTCATATTCTTTATAGGTAGTTCAATAAGAGGAAATGGCGAATCAACTTGTTTCAAATGAATAATTTGAAGATCAATCGAAGGTTTTAGTTTACTAATAACTTCGAATTGTGTTGCAGGTAAAAGAAGAATTTCATCTTCGACATCAATATATAAATGTGATCGAATTTTTTTTTCCATTTTGACATTCAATATTGAACAAAGTTCGTGGGCCATTTTTACCAAGAAATTGCTCCGATTCAAGAACAGAAGTAGACCGAGCGCATGATGAGAATACCCACCATACGTAGAGCTTTCCAATTTCATATTGTTGACTGAGATCGAGTGTAACACCACGCCATATTGTTAGTTTCTGTGGTGGAAGTTTCTGGAGTGCACTAAGAATTAGTTTCAAATAAGAATACCAAGGTTTCAGTTTTTGTCGATTTTCAGTACGTAATGTTTTATTAAGAGCATAATAAAGGCATTCTTCTATTGGTTCCCATTCCATCGTGTAGAGAAAAATCGCGGCTGATTCATTTTGATCTAATCCATCAGCTGGATTTTCACAGTTCGACATAGCTACAAAGGCACGCCGCATAATGTCAGGACAACAAAATACAATCGGTTCAACCGCTTTCTCTAACGTAAGTAGTGGTAGTTTTTGATATCCTTCAATGGGTTGTAGCATTCTTCGAGGTTCATGATCTACGTCCAAAAAACGATCGTGTTTGTTGTCTGCTTCGTCAGGACAAGCATACTTTGCTGCCATTATGTTACTGGTGTTTTGACGAATGTTTTCAACTTGTGATTGCTATGAAATATACCGATTTCTTTTTCCTTTGCTTTTACAAGTTTCACATGCACACGTTTCTTCTTTTTATTGAAATACGAAAGAGAACGATAGTAACATAACCAAGCATACACGTTGTTAGCTCTCGTTTTGGGGATTATGTAGCAATGGTAGAACTAATATTTAGTCTGCCAAAAATAGAGAGCTAAACATGTTTCAATAATAGGTTTTGTCGTCGTATCATATATAGAATATATTAAGTATCGAGTATTCGATACGATAGAACATCAACAACTGCGCAATAGCGAACGAAAATCAATCACGAGGATTAGTCATAGTCGAAAATATTACGTAACAAATCAAAATAGAGATCATAACAACAGATAACACGAATAAACGTTTAGCGTCAGTGAGTGCCATCTACTGACGCTAACACACGTGACAACCCACTGCTGTTAGCAAAGAAAAGTAACTTGTAATAAAAATATGGTGTGTGGGTGTGGATATGCTGAATTGCCATCATAATCAATGAATTCTATCAAATTGGTGGTCAATACATGATCTTGAGGGTGCGGGTGGCTGCGGTTGTTGGCTGTTACAAAAACATCCAAAAGTCAAAACCCGTAGTGACAGTCACAGTCACACCCACGCTCATAAGTATTTATAATTGGTTGATGATAAATGAATATTTTTATTAAATAATAGACTCATTTTTTCAATCGGTGACATTATTAATTTAAAACGATCATTCATATTTGAAACCTGTTAATAAACCTTTTTTTAAAATTTATTCTTAGAATAAAAAAAATTCGTTTTTCTCTAATCATTTATTTTCTATTCATTTCATAAAAGAAACATCTATAGAGAATAGATTTTTATAAAAAATGTTCTCTTATTTCAATATTTTAAGCAAGAATATTTATTTGTTTTCATCTCTAATAGATAATTATTAGATAATAATGTAGATCTATTGAATTTCTTGAATCTTTTTCAGACCGATTTCTACAATTATTTCATTGTCTTTATCTTAATTCAAAATGAAATAATTATTTTATCAAATTAGTTTTATTATAGAAAGAAATATATTTTTGTTTAAACAGATTTTTTTACAAGAATATCATTTGAACAAAACTGTTTTTTTATCAAGTTTCAGGAAACGCTTTTGTGACTGATCAATTATTATCACAAGGATAAATTTAAAAACAAAACGATTCAAGTTTGAATTATATTCATTTCGGAAATCTTTAATAAAATTCATAAAAAATGCTTGCTTTTCTCTTGAAAAAAAATTAAAAGATTTTTCTTAATGATCGATTTGATAAATGTACAATTAACTTTGACGTTTCTTGAGACTTAGAATTAGAATTGCTTATAGATGTTTAAAATAAAAACTAAAATCAATATAGATTTGTTTACTTCATTTATAAATTGTATCATTGATATAAATCATGGATTCTTTCACAATCGTATTGATTTTGGCTATATTTAATTAATGAATTCAATAATTAATGATGATGCGTGTGCATCATCTCTGAACAATTCAATCAAACATTTTATTTTATCTTTTTATAATAAGAATATATTTTATTATAAAAAGAAACCTCTTGTTTAGACATAATTAATGTTGATGGAAGATATTTTGGAGGGATAATTGCAATTAGAGGTGCACTATAGTCAATTATTGGTAATGCAAATAATAGAACAACTGGAGCTCCAACACAAATATCATAACGACATTGTTCTAATATTAAATAATCAATACGTTTTAAGGAATTAACATCTTTATATAAAATTTATTTTATTTCTTTCTAATAGAAAAACAAAAGAAGCGAACTTTTTTCAAATTCGTTGAACAATTTTATAATTTTAATAAAGTAATTTTGGTCCAATCCAATAATGATGAAGAACAATCGAATACGAGATATTAAAGAATTTTTTCTTGATGTTTAAGTTAAACGATAGATATTTGAAAGAACTAGGATGTGGGTGTGGGTGTTGTGCTCTTCACCCAACCCACACCCACACCCTCAAGTTGCTCTGTCAATTCTTTCAATTTAAGATCGATATTAGTGGCAAATGTGATGGCGCATGATGAGCGTTCCTGCCGAGTATCTGTTGCCACTTGTCGAATCGTTTCAACTGATTCCCGTTCCCCTTCATCGATTTGTGCCAGTAATTCATGTTCCTCTGACTCGAACTTTTATCCTTCGACTTCAATTTTGAACCCATTACAATCATTTTCAATTGTACCTAACTGTTCACTCAATTCATTATGATGCTCATTAATGCGATTGAGAGAGAAATCTTGCGAACATCCACTACATTTCACAGTGTTTTTTGGTTTATACATTTAACACAAGAACTTTAGCCAACTAAGTTGGCAATGTGAGAATTTATTTTAGAATTGAAGAAAAAAATGAATGAGGTTTTGACAATTGATATCCACTCCGACAAGAAAAGAAAAAATGGCGCTTTTACACGTGAAAAGCACACCTTTTAATGCAATAGAAAAAAAACATTTTTGATGAGAAAAAAGTAACTGAGTGGGAGTCTGATCGTCTAGCATTCATACGTACCCACACCCTCAAGTCCATATAAGAAAAGTGTGTGAAATTGTTTTTTAAACTTCCATAATATGAATAAATTAATCCTATTGAGTTACAGGCTAATCTCGAATAGGATTAGAGTTATAATTGAAATACTTGAATTTTATGACAAGTATCCTCCTGTCTCTGGTTTTTTTGTATTTTATCATTTTTATATAATCAATTAATTGATTATAAGAAAAATTAACTTGACCGTAATTTAGCATACTGGCCATTGATAAATTGAATCAGCGACATAAAAAAGCGAACCATTTTTCTGTCTTTAATTTCTACTTCCTTCAGATATTTTAATCTGTTAATTTATCTGATTGTAGCGGAGAAAAATATTTTGTGGTCAATTCTTTGTTTTTCGATATCTAAACTAAATAACCACGCTTTATCTGCTGTAATATTGTAAATGTTTGCATTATGCATGGATCTTGTATTCGTTATACTTTAAGCTTATAAATAAATATTTATTTCTGTTCATCAGTGATCACAATACAATTCACTATAAATGTGTTTCCTTAACATTTCAAGATAATATATTTAAATATTCGTACATTGAGATTGAGAAAAATATGAGGGTGCCAATGTGGGTCTCGGGATGAACATGAAGTGTGACTCGCCTTCTGTCCACACCCATACCGAACATTGTATGCTTTGAGGATTTTTAGAGCTCATGAGAGCGGTGGTAAAGTTCAATGATAGAATTCGAGAGAAAAGCGTATTTTTTATTTCATAAATCATATATTAAAGTTTGAATGAGAAAAATTCAATTTTTTTGAGTGCATGAATAGATAATGAGATTATTGTCTTTCAGTAGTGTAAAAATTTTTGAACTCTGTGATTCAAACAATCCGTTACGTACAAATTAAGTTGAGAATCAAGTTTTAGAGCATATGGGGAAACAAAGTGATAAGCGTCAGAACCGGAAACTCCAGTAATGCCTGCTACTGTTGTACCATTCATTGAGCCAGCTTGAAAAAACTGGATTCTATAATTAGAGGTATCAGTCACGTAAATATTGCCCATGAAATCGATTTCAACATCATACGGAGAAAACAGCATTGTTGACGAATTACCACTCATGCCGTTGATATTACCTGCAACTAATGTCCAACTGGTAGCGCCGATTACCCAACGAACAATATTATTAGAATAATAATTGGCAATGTATAGACTATTTGATGTTACATCCAAATATATACCCATCGGATAATTTAACTGTGTACTATTTGTACCTGGTCCATTTCCTCCAGCAACTACAGTACCCGACGATGCATTGACAAGGTACCTCATAATCCGGTGATTCCAATTATCCGATATGTACAATGTGCCAGTAGTTGGATCCCTTGTTATATCCCGAGGGAAATGTAGTTGATTGTTTGCGGAACCGCTATAACCTGTGAGCAGAAATAGAAACACTATGTATGTATATTGCATAGAAGACCTTCATATGTTATATAAGTTGTTCATTATTTCAAAACATGAAATCATTATTTGGGACAATAAATTCAGTCAATAAAATATTCTTACTTCTTTTGTTACACTGAACTATGAACAAAAATAGTTTCCTACCTGTCCCGGCCACCATTATACCAGATGAAGCACCATATGGCCATAATTGAACTCTGTGATTAAAAGTATCTGCCACATAAACATTTCTATTGGAATCGACGACAACACCTTGAGGTGTCTGTAAAAGCGAAGGCCCGTTGCCAAGAGTGCTGTTGGGTTGCCCCGCTACTGTTGTTCCATTGGTGGCACCTCTGAGCCACTTCTGAACTCTGAAGTTATATTGATCTACAATGTAGAGTGTACCGTTGGGATCAAAATTTAAACCCCAAGGTTGATTTAGTTTATTTGGAGTGCTGCCAGAAACGCCAGTTACACCAGCTACAGTTATACCAGTGGCGTTCCAATTAAGTGATGTTACGACAGCTGTCAACAGAATTATACAAAGACGAAATATTTATTTACTCCTATAAAACTCGATACAGTATTTCGGCAGTGTAATGACATGAACATGCTAACTCGATATTAAGTTTGTCGTGTACGGAGAGCCGAGATGGCAGGTAGTACGAACACGATCTGAAGAAAGTTCGCCACCGAAATTGATCGCGGTATGCTATAGATTGATCTAGCTTTATATTTTTATTTTTACATATACTAATCCAAATTATAGAGTATGAAAGTTCTGATCAATTGAAGTGTTGAAAAACAATAGATAGCTATAGTTTAAATCGAAAAAAGTGTCTTTCAAGTTCGATATGTTATTGAATGGTTTTGATCAGAGCTTTCTTATTTGGCTCTGTAGTAGACGATAAAAAGAAAAGTAGATTTCATTCTAAAATGTGATCAGAGTAAAAGCAAGTATGTTACAATAGAGAAAGGCATTTGTTTTGAGAAGCAGCATCTCCTTGAAGAATACATAAATTGTGACAGTAAGAAGCATACGTCTGTTATTCGATACCTAATTTATAAAGTAAAGAGCAGCAGAAAAAGCTTAGTCGAAATGCCTGATACAATGCAACAGTGACAATGAACTTTAATATAGTATCGTCAACTCCGCTCTGAATTATTCGAAATTAAGTATATCGGTTTAGTTGAAGTTAACAATCGCATTTACACTACCTCTATCTATCTGAAAGCTTCACTCTGGTTCCCTTAGTATGATTAAACACAACATAATATTGAGAAAACTCGGCATATTTATCTTGGTAGTAGATCGATGTGTATTTTCCAGTTGTAGACGTTGATCGATTTTTCACTGTACAAATCAGTAATCAAGGGTGTGGGTGTGGGTGTGGGCCTTCCTTATATACCCCCACACCCCAAACCCACATCCACATCCACACCCTACTTATTATGTTGTACATGTTACTATCCAAATTTTTCTATGTGATGTTTGAACTAGATGACCATCTACTAATAAAGTTTTCATAAAAACGCATTGCTTCTGTCTTACCTGGTGAACAACTTGTTCCATTCCATACCATTGTTTGATTCTGTAAACATTCTTGTTGATAGCTTACTGTAGTGTAACTATAGGCAACATCACTTTGACAAACTGATCCATTATACACCAGTTGGGCTCGACAGGACCAAAGATTATCACTTGTACATAATAAATATCGATTGATATCACTTGACGAATTACATGATTTCCCATATAACGAATAAAGGCCAATTGTTTGTTCTATATAACCCACTCGTGAAGTTGATGATGTCGATGCAACAATTGTACCTTGATAGGACCAAATAGAAAATAGGCGGCAGACATTAGATGAAGTGTCATAATCAAATGTTTGACATTCTTGCGCAACTGAGCAGGTCATGGCACAGCGAATAGTTGAAAAAACATTTGACTGAACCGAATAAAGATCACTAATATTAGGATATTGAAATTTCATGCCAAAAGAAGTTAATTTAAATTCAACCTGGTATTGTTGTTGGTTAGTAATTGAAATAAATGATTGTAGAAATGCAATAGTGATAATCAGCATATTTTATGTTTAAGAATCAGAAGAAATGTATTTTTTGCAATATTAGTTAGCGAATAGTTATGACTGCCGATGAGTGACCTTCTATTCAAATGAAATGATATATTTTTTTCTCTCCATCAGATAGCATCCATTTAAACAAGAAAAGAAAAATACTTCTTCTTTTGTCTACACATTTTGTTTTGTTAACACTCGTTTCTCCTAAAGTGAAGAAGTGTGAGGGAATCAAATTTTTGAATACGAGTACGCGTTTCAAAATCGCGGCAGATAGCTAAAAAGGAAATGGTAATGGAAAGAGTATCGTGAGAACATAAATAATTATTATTTTAGTGTTACATGCTTTCAAGTTTCTTTGGCGACAAGTTAACAACAAAAGTAGCATAAATGGCAATTATCGATATTCTTGTTTTCTAATTTTAGTTGCATGCCAAAAATGGCATCAATTATATCAATGATATTGTGATGGATTGAGAGAGTGAGCGCCTCTGCCGGCCGGCATGATGGTATATTATGTCATCTGAACATCTCTAGCCGTATTTTTCCTTCGGCTACATCTGCTTATACACAAGAGAGCGATCACGCATGAGTGAACAGAAATAGGGAGGAAAATGTTACGCAATAGAATAATGGGAGTTAGTAACGAAGTGAACACATGACTATAGCGCAGAGGATAGCGTACCTGAAACGAAGTGTAACGATGCAAACTGTTTCAAATGTCATGTATATTTACTAATGATTTTGCACTAAATGTGGACGATATCGAAAGATGTAGTTTGGAAGAAAATGCTCAAGGCTGCTCGAGGTTTTATTTGAATATTCGTATATTATTGCTAATTTCATTGCCACAATTAATAGAATGAGTGCTCAGTTATATTTATTCGATACAATAAGGATGAGTGTGCGTGTGGATTTCCATGTATCATTTACCCACACCCACACCCTTTGATGAACGAAATGTATTATAATTCACACATATTGATGAAAATCAGCTGAAGGTTTTTTCATGAATCACGGATAAAAATCAATTAATGCCGGAATTAAGTGAAAAAGAAGCGTATGGGTGGAGCAACAGAGAAAAGAAAGTTGCGACTCCACTCGAACTCCAGTTTCGATTGAAAAAGTTGCTCCGCTTAGGAATCCTAGCTGGTCATCTCTGTCTACAATAGACCCTGCCCTGTTCTCATCTCGGATACTTGTCAAATTAATTAATTTATTGGTACCAATGATACTTTTTACTGTTATTCTACATAAAAACTGATCATTTCATCTATTTTACAAAATAAATCTTTTGTTACTGCGTATTTATATTCCTACATGAAAAAAATAATAGTCTCAAAATTTGAGACTGGTCCCGAAAACGACCATCAATTATCTATTGCTATCTTCATTCAACAAAAGCCAACCATGATAAATGTTCAGTGCCCGAAGTAAATACAAACTTAAAAATTACAGGGAATCGATAATAAAATCCAAACATCTAATAATATGATGAAGTATATTTTTATGCGAATTGATGTTACTAAAACTTCTTACACAATAATCAAAAGGACACAACCAAATAAAAGTCTCATCCATTGCTCATTCGCTACGATATCTTTAGAATATAGGATGATTAAACGAATCAAATGCTCAAATTCAACATAAAATATTTTTCTGTTACCATCGGATCATTTTTCTAACGCGCAGCTGTTAAAAAGTCGATATTTTATTTGGCTGATATTACATCTGGCATTTTGCCTTTATTGATGTCTTTCTGAATAGCGCTTATGATCTCAATAGAAAGTACAAAACACTTATGACAAACCATATAGGCTTCATTTTTCATATCTATGATCATGTTCTATAAATTAGATTAGCGTCAACAGATCATATAAGTAGAAGACGTTTTTTCAAAATAGGCATGAAATATTCCATGAATGTTCTCAAGACAAGACCAAATTATTGGGTCAACATTGCATACTGGATGGGGCATAAAAATGTTATAAGCATAGTTTATGATGAACATAAACACTCATGCGAAAACTATTTTCCCAATGGCTTAACTGCTCATTTGAATTTCGATTTTTGTTTCCGAACTTTTGACTTTCCACATTTTTTTTAATTATAAGAACAATGTTGATGAGTTTTATTCTTTAGTATACTAATTGAAGGTAAGAGGATTAAATTAACTGTTAGTTAATGAGTTTTTCTGTATCGTGAGGCATTTACTCCGTGAATGTCTCATTTTATAAACATCGCTATCGTTTGTGCATCAAACTTCAATAATGTCTTTTTGAACCGCAGTGTTCTTCACAATGAAAAATGTTTCTCTCGAATTTTCCACTCTGGTTCATATAAGCAGGCAGGAAACAAATATTATGATATTTGCCAATACTGTAACACTATAGAATAATTATTTTGCCCTCTAATCTGAATTTTTTGATTACAGATTTGTAAAATTCGTGTTCATATATTATTTCCTTATTCAGTTTGGAAAACACGAGCTCGAATGGTGATGCGAGAAAAAGCGAATAGATAGCTAATGATTTGTGATGCATAATTTTTATATATTCGTTCATATTTTTAGTTGAACAGTAATTCGAACAGAACATGTATTTCTTTCGTCTTAAAATTCGATATATCGCTGAACATCGACGTACACTTGCCAATGCGCGACTTAATTCAGCCACAAGATCAGATCAACGCACTGCTGGGGTATCACCTTCGGCTGTTCAGCTTCCAGTGCCAATGGCTCTTTGGAAACGATTATCACCTGTTGGCATAGTGAGTAAAGATCTTAAAAAAAAAAGAAATTTGCTTTTTTGATATTCTATATCAGTGTCATTAATTATTGATTGGGGAAACAGATTTCCTTTGATTTTGCAAATGCAGCAAGTCATAGAATTCTTAAAACAAAGAAATTAACGACTAGTAATTCATAGTTGAATAATGAGTTTTCTGATTAACTGCTGTAGAATATCGATTGTGTGCGTATTGTGTCGGATATTTTGGGTAAATCCTTTTTCTGTTTCTGTCATCGAATGCAGAAGAAAAGAAAGAAAGCAGGCTGTCTCTTGTGTCTAAATGAATGATCAATTGTTTAACACAACAACAAAACGGCAAAGAGAGAAGATATGAATAGCTAGTTGAAAACTCATGGGTGTTAATCAGAATGAAAAATTACAACGTTAATTAAACAAGAAAGAAAATATCGTGATTCGTTATTTTCAGTTGTTGTGTTTGTGCGAGAAAAAAGTGCATCGTTGACTTTTTTGTATTGTTCGCAAGCGTCGTATAGGTAATAACCGGAGTCATTCTAATAAAGCGATATTATTAATTGTATCCATCATCAGGTATGACGCTTTCGGCGATTTTATTTGATGAAGAAATTTATCGTAACGATGCGAAAATTATTTCTTCGCGAAAAAGTTTCTGTATAACTGACAGATCTATCCCAAGATCTTATTCGTTATGGAAGTACTGGGGTTGAGCATAGAATCGATCGAGAAACTTTTGGATTCTCATCAAGAATACTCTCTGACTTGATTTCAATAGAAGACGCCGGAATATTCTGACAGGGACAGAGACAATCTTATATATTGTCTCTTCTATGCATTTCATGTAAACCACAGCGTATGTACAGAGAAAATTAACAACTTTAATGTCGACCAAGGACGCTAACAATTAAATCCAGCAGTTCTATTTTCGGTATTTTTATTTAATAAAAACTATTTAATACTATCTTATTATTCTGTGTTGATACTAACATCAGCCGCTCTCTTTTCGTCTCATTCTTCATCATTATTGGCATGCTTGATATGATAAATAGATTCCTATGACAAATAATCATCGTTAATAAACCATGTCGTAGCTATCATTTGATAGTCGCTAGCGAGCATTCATTTTAAATTGGTATCGGCATAAAACCTATTTGTTTTCTCTATTGATTGTCATCAATAAACACCTACTTAGTTATGTAGAGTATCTCCTAAGAATAAGTTTGTTGAGATGTTACATTAGTAAAAAAGGAGAGTTATCTTGAATCGTAGAAACTGATATGTTTTCTTTCTGTAAATAATTATATGAATCTTTTGAGTTTATGACAAATGTCACTCATCCTTCGTAGAGAATTGTTCCGACACATGCATCAAAAGTCTATCAAGTTTCTTTTTTGGACTTTCTTTCATTGTACATATATAGCTACATAATGCTGAAATTAGATGTCATCAGTTGTCCACGTGAGATTTTTTTGCATAGCCGGTAAAAACAAAAGTTTATTGGATTAGCAGGTAATTACATATGTTTCTATCGAGAAAAAAAGAAGATCGTTGTCGGCGATGAAAAAGGAAATTCGTTGTATAGCTTAGATTGTCTAAATATTTTTCTATTCTGTAACGGGAGTATTTTGGCTAAAACCAATATTCTAGACAAGAAAATGACAATGACAATTGCTATTGATTGACATATATGCATATGCATCTATTCTATTGAATTGGTCCATTTTGTTTCTCGTTATTATTTGTTCAAGCGACTGTTGACAATATACGTACATAGAATTTATTAACAAGATGTTTCATATCTTTCGTTGGAGTCATAAGCGTAAAAATGTCAAGCAAACAACATCTGATCTTTCAAGTGGTGAACGATACACAAGACATTCTGCTCGACAATATCGCTTACGGGTACCACACGAAAGTCAATCTCGTTATGACTTAATTTATACGAAAAAGCTTCGATTGACTCCTGATAGTAATAAACAACAGGTAGTACTTGTTTTTTCCCCTTCTTCTATCTTCCATAATCGTTTGTTATTTTAAAATGTTTTGATACTTATTGAAGTGTAAAGTATCGAATGACTTCTTGAACATCAAATTGAAAAAAATGATTATTATTGTTACTTGTTGCCTAAGGAAGAGATCGAGCGTACGTACAACGAGTTTGACATATTAAGATAGACGTTAAATGGCATTAGTTACCGCTCGTCGTATCAGACTGCGGGGAGCAGCAAAGGTATTTATTGTTGTAACTTTATTTGTATGGAATAGAATATCAGCCGATCATAGTCGAGATTGGTTAAGACAACGTTCTTGGCATGGATCATCTTAAACGAGTTTTTACAATTCTAGCTTCTTTCTATTGGAAAAAGGTAAGAAGAGTAATATAAGAAACCTTTCGATTAAAGAGAATATTTTTTTTTAAATAAGAAAATGTTTTTGTTTTCGATTCATGAGCTACTCGAATATTGCTATGTAGGAGAAAACGACACTAATTATAGGGCAGCGCAGTCCTTTGTAGTAGTAGATATTATAAATAGATCGAAAGTAAAAGCTCGTGTTTAATAATATCAAAAGAGTTATTCGGAGTATATTTCCCGAAACAATCTACAGAATGAGATTGACAAGTGAACGACGGTATAAATTGATTTTGTTAATTAAAGTTAACATTTCTGTAGTGATCCTCGGACCTAAAAAAATCTTGTCAACTTTCTTACGATTCGGTTTTTCAAGGGCAAGACAATCGATTGTTCTCATTGTCAATTGAATTGTTTAATAATAAAAAAAAAAGAATTCTTCCATTACAAATAATATTACTTCCTTTCTTATTTCTATCTAAACAGATAAATCACATTACTAACGAAAATAAATTCTTGTAGTACTACAATCTAATTTGCCTATTGTACTGTTATACAAGTTCGAAAAACAATAAGCACATTTAATATTCCGAAAATGATTCTATTACATTGCGGAGATATAAAATAGTCGTGTTGCACTCGTCTCTAATTTTCTACACTATAGTTTGATGATGATCGAATGAATAAGTCACGTTACAAATTGAATAGTTGAAGTTTGAATAGGATGATCTCTGTGTTGCATAAACAATATCATCTTCTAAATGAGTATATCAGAGAACAATAAGAATACTCGTGTTTCTAACGAAGAATTTTATACGCTGTGTAGTTGATGACGCGACACATAATTATGCAAATTTTCCTCTTGAAGTATGCGGGAAAATCATAGCTCTATCTCATAACTATGAGATTTTATTGAACAGACAAAATAGTGAAACAATGCCAAAATGATCTATTTTCTATCAATATACTGTCATAAAAAATAAAACACATTTAAGCAAAGTTGTTTTGTTTTGAGCAAACGTCATTTTTGATAATAGATACGAAAATATTGAAAAGTCATGTATACGCATATTATCTGAGATAGAGTAAAAAGATAAAACAGTTTTATGTAACCATATTAATAATGATACATTGTTATTTTCCCGACTTCATCTATAACTATCGTTGACACACGTTTTATCAAGTAGGGAATATGCTTATCTTATAATGCTATCTCTTCTATGCAATTATATATAGAATATACGTCTCTTTGTTTATATATATACAATTGGCTGCTACTACATCTATCTATCTTTTTCTCTCGATTAGATCAATAGGTGACATATAGATTTTCTTTTAAAATTTGTTTATTTAACGATATTAATTTTTTTGTACTGTTCAACAAATGTACTCGAGGTAAATTATTTATGCCGTAACTTCGGTTATACAATATTGGTGTTGGTGACCTTTCCAGTAACTATTTTAAGCTTAGTTTACCATGAAAAAATAAGCCTATCGACTATATTAAAAGATATTTTTTGGATCATTGTTTTATTTCGATATTATCACTTTATTGACATAATTGTATAGCAAAGTCAATCAAATCAAAAAAACCTATGCGAATTACTTACTTTGACTTGAAATAAAGACAAAAAAAGACTCAATCATGTGGTTCTTTATCCTATGTATCGGTATCATCTAATGCCTTTCCACAAAGCATTGTTTTTCTTCTTATTCTTTTCTCTCTGTCGTTGATTTTTGTCACCATCTCATCAGAATAATCATCAACCTTATTATGACGACGCCTCTACATACGGTAACAATAACAGCATATGAGGTCAAGATACACTATATAAAAACGAAATGAAAGAATGATTATTATTGTATATAAAAATGATTGCAACAAGACTAACTTTAAAACGATACTCAGATGTAATATTTCATCGATCAAAACAAGCAACTACTACTCGACCTTCGCCTTATCATCCAAGACATCATCGAGCAACCAAAATACCTGCACATGATATTTCATTTATTGATAACGATTCAAATGATAATTTTGAAGATGTTGATGAGACGACGAAGGTAGAAAAGCCTCTTATTGTTAATTTTTTTTCTTCTCCGTCTATAACACAAACATAAATCATAGGAGAAATCAGAGCGTTTTTCTTTTATTTCCTCTAAACGTTCTCAGTACACTTGCGTACGTTAATTATTTAAAGAAATAATCAATAAAATAAAGATGATGATTGATATAAGAAAAGAAATCGTTTCAAAGAATAATTTTTTTAAGTTTCTCCAAATTTGACATGTTTTTTTTATTCTTTTTGTCAAAAACAGTGACTTTTTCTTTTTCTAATGTGATCTTGAATGGTTCGGAACACATAAAAGCAATAGAATAGACAAAGAAAAGTTTAATGTTCAATTTTTTTTTCTGAAAAAAGAAACCGGAGAAAAGATTCTTTTGTTGTTTAATTGTCAATCATATACTCACGCATATAGAAATCAAACTAATGCACTTTGTTTTTAATCCGTCCGAAAAAAATCACCAACCGCGTCAGTTAAGCGCAGTTTTTGCACAACCAAATCGTCTTTCTGCTTTAACTTATTCTAATCTTCTATGCAAATCTACGTCTGATTTAACTGTTGATCTACCGTTTATTTATGCAATTCCACAACAACGACGATCTGAGACTAATACATCTGTGATCTTTGCATTGGGAGAAACATTTAATTATTCTAGTTTTTTTTTGTTCATTAATTTAGTTTAAATATACTGACCGAACCGCTCATGGATCACAAGCACGTCCGGGACTTTCGGCATATGGACGTATGCAAGCGCCTATACTATCGTTTGATGACGAAGGAGACATTCCAATACCTGAAAAGCAAACGAAACGTACGAAGACCTTGCTTTTTTCATTCAATAGAAAATGTATCGTTGTTTTATTTTTTTTTGTCTAGTTTTTCCTTCGTCTTACGATGGGCAGCCTAATGATTCTGGCAATCAATTGACGATTTTAAAACCAGGCCCTGGTAGTGTATCAATTGAACGAACACGAAAAGGCAAATTTCGACATGCTCTACGGACTGTTTCAAAAGTTGCTTTTAGTCAATTAGGATTAGGTAAGCACAGTAAAAAAAATAAATAATTACATATTTCTTTTTATACATCATACGCTTACCGGAGTTTCAAGGAGAATTCTAATTCTTGCTTAAATCAGTTTTCATCTAATTTTCTAGGTAGTTATTGTGTACATGTTATTAGAAAATCGCGAAGCTTTCAACTATTTTTTTACTGAAGTTTGCCCAATTATAAAGATGTCCATTAAGCTGCAATCGTTCTTAGCCAACGACTAGAAAATACTAATAGCTTTAACAAACAAACAAATCAAGAAAAGACATGCTCCAGACAGCAGTACAAAAGGGAAGAAGCGATTCGAAAGACTAATAACACGCTGTAAAAATGTACCCTTCGTGATCGATGATAAAATTATTGTGTTGAAAAAAGAAAGCACTGTCCTTCTTCTGGCAAGTCATAATGTCGGAGTCTTTGTTGCTTGTTAAGAACATTTGTAATTTGTCTCTATTAAATATGAATCTACGAGAGACAAATATACGGGAAAGAACGCATAGGATTGAAACTGTTCGTAGTTCTTTATCATGCAATCACCAATTCTGAAGGCTTCATAAATTTTACTATGCAATAACTAAAAATCGTGTATTAGAGTTCGTCTTTGTGACATGAAGTTAGACTTTTTGCTATTCGGATAAACCACATTGATTTGTTTGTTACAACCACAATACGGATGTCATCGCATCAGATGACAACTTTCATTATAGCTACTCGATGAAAGAGACTTTCAATACTTTGCAGAACGTCTAGATACCTTCTAAGCTGTTATTATTTGTTCTTTCTTCTTCTTCCGTTTTCTTTTTATCATGTGCTCTATTAGTCTGGCAATCTATATCACTTTCTTTGTGTGGATTGTAACAGTCAAAGTACCATAATAACATATAGATAAATTGCTTTTCAGGATGTCTTGTCGTTGGCTATGTCATTCTTGGCGGATTGATATTTGATGCCATTGAATCACGTTATGAGCTCGAACATTTAGAAGAAAAAGAAAAAAATCGTCAACATTTTGTTGATCAATTATACTCACATGCTTATAGAGAATTTAATCGTGTATTAAATCAAACATTTGAATTAAAATATGCGCTCTGGCGTGGTGGCATATCCCGGCATGATGAACATAATAATGGCTGGCAAATAGATGTAGAATCGGATCTATGGAAACGTCTTATTGACTATGAACTATTACAATATTTTGGTGCCGAAGAAAAAACTCAATACGGTAATGATCAACAACAACAGGAACAAAATACGGTTGAAGTATGGACATTTTCTAGTGCTATGCTTTATTCAGCAACTGTCATTACAACAATC
Source organism: Rotaria socialis (assembly GCA_905331475.1). Classification (NCBI taxonomy): domain Eukaryota; kingdom Metazoa; phylum Rotifera; class Eurotatoria; order Philodinida; family Philodinidae; genus Rotaria; species Rotaria socialis. Next base: position 125,378 of record CAJNYU010000755.1, on the reverse strand, counting down.
GGCTATGGAAATATTACGCCGAAGACTACGGAAGGAAAAATTGCAACAATGGTATGAAAAAAAACGATGTCAGATTTTTTGCTTAATTTTCCTATTATAGATTTATGCAATGCTCGGCATTCCGTTAATGTTTATGTGTTTGACCTATACAGGTGATTTATTGGCTGATGCTTTTATAACTGGTTATTCAAAAATAGTTAATTTTCTTTGTCGACGTTTATGCCGTAGGCATTTACGATCTTGTCTATCGCTTCAAGGAGGGCAAAGTTTAGAACAGACTGAAGTACGAAGAACTTTTTTCATATAACTTTCTATTTCATATTCGTTTTTGTGTTTTAGAATGAACGTGAAGAAACGCGGCATGTGCCTATTGTAGCTACATTAGGCGTTCTTGCGCTTTATATAGCAATGGGTGCCTTTCTTTTTGCTCGATGGGAAAATTGGCATGTACTCGACGGAGCTTATTTTTGTTTTATAACATTTACAACCATCGGTTTCGGAGATCTCGTACCCGGCAAAGGTACTTTGGCTGAATCGAAAGCAGGTAAAGCAGCAATATGTGCCATATTTCTCTTGTTCGGTATGATTGTAATGGCCATGTCATTTAAATTAATGCAAGATGAAATTATGTCAAAATTTCGTAAAATTGCAAGACGTTTTGGTATTATTAAACAGCATACACAAGATCCGAGCTCAAGCAATCTAGGTTAATTCCTTTTTTTTATATCAATAATTGCTTTTTATTTGCTTGTCTGTGATTCTCTATGCATGTGTTTTTTTTTCTGTGCTCCTGTATTTTATATTTATTGTTGTTCAGCATAAAAAACAAAAATCGAAAGTATCATCACTATTTTTTGTCATTTTATTTTAATTTTAATGATGCAAATGTTACAAAAAAGTAGATTTAAACATTTATGTACATTGTGGATTTGTTTTTATACTTTATTAAGCAAATAATAATAACATTTTGTTTTTTTGAAATAGACCTCATCATGTTAAAATATATTGATTTAATGGTGGGATAAGTAAGATGAGAACATTGAAATGGAGATCAAATGCTTTGTAATAGACGTAACTGATATTTCACATCATCATCTCAAAAGTGAAATTTCGAAAGCATATTGAGACGGACTAGATTTAATCAGGAAGACTAAAAATAATTAAAATGGCTTGTTCGTCAATTTTCTAGGAAGACAACCCATTGTAAAAATAACCTATGATTAACAATCAATGTTATACAACTTTATTTTCTATCTATGCATTGTCAACACTAATTACAGACGTATTGAAGGTTCTGTAAAAAATGATCCGACGACACGAGAAAGTCTTTTCCGGAAAATATTTTGCCAGAGGACGCTAGAAGTCGGAACTATGGATATTGACAACTATCTATGCCAAACGGTTAATTCATTTAACCTATCAAAATTTTGCTTTTTTTTATAAATTTTAATTTAGTTATTAAATTCTTTTGCGAGACGAACGGTAATTTTAACGCTCATATTTAAATAATCTAATGCCTGTTAGCCGTCTCAATAGTTGAAGCACTAATCGCGCTTGATAAACATAAATGCTCATTGATTGTGACTTGACTATTACATTTGCAATTGTTGACTGTCCGAATCGATCGATGTCGGTTACTTGGGGGTAATCATGTACTCAGTCGTTCATTGTTTTTTTATACATATGTTTGTATGTTTGCTTACCCCTTTCGTCTAATTTTATGTCTCGACCCTAACACCTGTTTATATATATATATATATACGCACATACAAGTTTAACTTGACCTTTTAATATACATATTAAGCGTCAGCTTGAATGGATAAAGCGAAAGAACGTTTCCTTCTCCTGATTTCTGCTAAAATGTCTGGAAGAGAACGGAGGGGGAAAAGTGAACAGTATTTCCATCGTCTCATACATTTAATTGGATACATATGGAAGGAGAGAAAAGCCTTCGTCTCTCGTTCTTTGAAAGATGTTTAATGACTGATCAAAAAATAGAAAAGAAATCCTTGTCGTGTCTCATTTTCTAGATATGTAACACAGTATAGAACATATTTATAAACGACAAATACTCGCAAACGTATGCAGCAATATATTATGCAACAACGACAGTCATCGAAATGATAAACGTGATAATGATATTTTTTATACAATTGTCACATAATCACAACAATGTTATAATACACAAATGTCGAATAGAAAAAGGTGAGATAGACACAAGATGCTATAGCATGTTCGCGATTCTTTTATTCGGATCAGACAGACAATTTAAGATGTAATAGAAAAAAAAATTAGTCGACTGTCTACGACGGTCGTTCTTTTTCTTTTTTTTTCTTTCTCTTTCTCTTATTGCTTCTCTCGTTCATTGAATGTCAAAAGAAGACGAAAAGAGAATTATGTGCGTATGTGTGTGTGTGTGTGTGGACGGAGGTCGAGAAGAAAACAGCATGATGATTTATCATGTACCATTGACCGTAGTCATCCGCCACCCATCATTTTTATCACCCTTGAAACAGTAGATCATCTCTATTTTCTATTCTAGTAAAATTGTTCGTAGAAAACATGTCTTGTATTTTTTTCTCCTTTTAACACTCGTATCGGATTTCTTTCACAAGTCACAAAAATAAATAAAATACTTTTGTCTCTTCTCTCTCTATCTCTCTCACTCGCCTCACATGATTCGCCTCTTTTATTTGAACTACAAATTTACCTATATGTTGTAAGAATAAACTGTCATCGTTGTCGAATTCTTTTCCTGTGTGTAAGCATAACCGTATATTCACACGTAAAGAAATCAATCGAGCATCATTGATGATATATATATATATATATATATATTTCAATCGACGGTAAGGTGAATGGACCTTTTTTCCTACTAATATATCATTATGCATACACCAAATCGATCAGAAAATGAACATTAGTGATGACATTGATTTTTATCATAAATATATATGACCGAGTGCATAGTTCACTAGCCTCATTTTGTCAAAAAGAAAAACTATTGTTCTCTTTTTGCCCTACATAGAAATCAATATATGTACATAAAGTTTAATCATTTTTTCATCTTATTCAATGCAGTTGTAACATACTTAGTAGTATAAAGATCCGCCCTCGATCCTTGAACATACATCATCATCTATTCATTTGCTTTATTTATATATATTTAGATAATGATGTACAACAATAAAACAATGATTTAGATTATATATATATATATATGCAGCATTATGTCAACATTTCAACAGAATCCATTGAATAGTTTATCTCCAATACTTTTATCGCCTTCGACAACAACGATAACAAATCATATTTCGTTATTTGACAATAGTGATCAAGGTTCAGTGGATTCCGATTATACGTCATTGGGCAGTTCGAAATTTTACGCTCATAGTGGTTCAACCTCATCACTGAATCGTCAGGGACGTTCACAATCAATTGATGAATTAGCATCATCAATAACAACGACGATACCAACAAGACATTTTAATGGTTTATTAAATGTAAATAAATCAAATAATGACCCGTTACAATTTGTTAAAATTCATCCCAATCATGATCTAATTGAACGTGCACAAGAACAATTATCACTGGCAGAGTCACGAAAACGTTTACAAGAAAATTATGAAATAACAAATAAATCAAATGCAAATAAAGTTAATGATGAGGAAAATGATTGGTCAAAGGTAAAAAAAATGAATTACTTATCGATTGTAGAGAAAAAGAAATAAAGTACATCGGCATCCTATTTTTACTGTCTAACAATAGAAACAACAATTCATTATACACTTCGTTTTATAAGGCTTATTTCTCTTTCATTTACGCACAAACAACACCTACAGATGTTGATAAATAAATAATAACCATTCTGATTGACAGCGACTTTTTTTTTATCTTATCGTTATGTTTTACGTTCAAGATGATATGTCACCTAATTATATATTTCTACCCAGTGTATTTATATAAACCGGAAGTAGGGCAAACGTGTTACCTAACCTTGCGTTAACAACACTCTTGCCGATTCTTGATTGTTTATTTTAGAGCGTAGTAAAGATAATAATCTTTCTTTTGTTTGAAAAAACAAACTTTTTTAAAGCGATAAGAGAAAAAAACCAACATGACTCTATGTCTTCGTCAGTTATTATTTTTATTGTGATTATTATTAAAATAAAGACGAAGAAAAAAAAGCATTTGTTAGTTTCTCACTTGACATTGTTATATCAAAGATCTGTATTCGCATAAATCGATCGTTTTCTCTCTGTCTCTATAAAATAGTAAACAAAAGAGAAAGTGAAGAATAAAGCAAAAAAAAGATTACATTCTTTCTTCTCTCCTAGTGTGCACAGCGCACCTCACTCGAATATAAATCAAGAAGAAAGCCTAAAATTGTAATGTTGCAAGCGAAAAGAAAAGATATGGTGGCGGTGGTGGTAGTCCTACAGTGCGCTCGCATTCATTTTTAAATCAATTAAGTATGCTATACACTTTTAAATAAATCCTATGAAGAATTTTTCAACATCAACGGCTATGCCTGCTGGTCGTATGAACAATAATGCATTAACGTCATCGTCTCACATCAGGCAGAGCGAAGTTTTTGAAGATTATTCACAAGTGCGTGTGTATGGAAGTCAAGGCTTTTTTTTCTATTGAAAATGAAGAGGTAACAGTCGTCGCTCATTACTGCTGTTATCTTGGCATTCTTTTCCTAGCTGAAAACAGCATTCTTCCTTGCCCTCTCTTTTTCGAAACAAAAGAATATATACGCATCGAACTTGATGAATTGTGTAAGACGAGTATGTGAACAAGATAAAAAAACAAGGGTGTACATGTACATGTAAAATGGGCTGTGGAAGTACGAAAGTAGCGTTCGATGATGAAAAAAATGTGAGTCCCTATTCCGATGAGAAATTCAAATTAGGATAATCTTATTATAGAATTGAGAACTATTTGTATTTAAGCTATTGAAAATGTTTCGAGTTTAATATTAAAACATTTAGGCTGTTGATAATTGGCGAAAAAAACGTGAACAAAAACGTTTGAAAAATGTTAAGTCAACGGATCACTCGGACGACGATCAACCGATCATAACTTTAAAAGCTGAACCGATTTCGAAGTAAGATTAATATTACGTAAGTATAGAATAATAATTATAATGTATTACGTAGACTTCAAGAAACAAAAAAAACAATCAATGAACCTGTGGCGAAACCTACACGTATGTTATTACCCCCGCCGCCTGTACCAGTTAAATCAAAAAGTCCCTCGCCTCAACGTATTAAAGTACGAATAGATGATATTTAGCAAAACAATAGATTATTGTTTTTTTTTGAATATAGGGTCCAGCTAAAATTCGCGAAATATTCATTGAAAAACCTATTGATGTACGTGGATTTGGGTTTAAACTCGAAGGTGGTCGCGTACAAAATCGACCTATTTATATTTCGACAATTGAAGAAGGTTGAAAATATTGAATTTTTTTTGTTGTTGAATGTTGTTCTTTTTTTCCGTACTGTTTAGGTAGTCCTGCTGATAAGGCTGGTTTATACATTGATGATGAAATTGTATCAATGAATGATGAAAATATTGAAAGTATGTCGTTTGATCAAGTACGAAAAATTCTTAAAGAACGAAATTTACGTGGAAGTATTAAACTGGTTGTCAGAACATTCGAAGGTAAATATAAGAAAATCTATTGAAACGATAATTAACATATGGGAATATTTCTAAAAACAGCGTCAGATGGTAGTAGTTAATCTAATAGTCGATTATGTCAGAGTTAATTATTGCTGATTTACGAGCGTTATTGCCTATAATAATACACTTCATAAAAGCATTTCTTTTCGAATTACCATTCTGATTTCTTATTCTTAACAGATGTAGCCGATGATCAATCTCAAACAATCACAACAGGACCTACCACTGATCATAGTCGAACGCCATCGCCTCAAAAAATAACATCTCCTCTTACACTGCCATCGTATTCTGTTGCAACACCTAAAATAAAGTCATCGATACCATCACCTGTTTCGTCGTATATACAATTTAATCCGATATCTTCATCTGATACAACAAAAGTATCTCCATTACAACAAATACCTACCTCATCATTGAATATATTCACACCAAAACCGTTTCGTTCGACGAATTCAACTAATACTAATGAATCAGTAAGAAAAGTTTTTCTCTCGTTTACTTATTCCTTTTTGTTCGCTCATAAACTCAGGAGTTAACATTTTCCCGAAAAGAATTATTGACTTTAATGGTAATCAGTTTTCTCTCTCTCTCTCTCTATCTCGCAATCTGTACACTTAGTGCATGATAGAAAAAACAAATGTCCGTTACTGCTTATTGTCTCTTTCATATCTATTGAATATGCATGGCTATGATTTTTCTATCCTTCAGAATCATTCGTCGTCAATTGAAACATTTCGAAAAATGCTTAATTCATCGAATACCAAAACGTCATATCTAAAGAATGAGGTAGTTGAATGTGCGAGATTTAACAATGGCACGTCCTCTATTTCGATAACATCCTAAACACTAATCAACGATTTTTATGCTCGATCTAATGCTTGAATTTTCCATCTGATCATGCCAGGAAAGCATTGAATCATTATTAACTATGGGGATTGTATTAGTGCATGTTTCAATATTTAGTTAAAATCAACACTTGCTTATTGTATTTTAGAAACATAAAATCTACCGGTTGTTCTTATTTCTAGAGTATTTATGATAAAGAACTTCAAGATCTCGAGGCTGAATTTGAAAAACAATTGAGAGGCATTGATGAGACACCAATACGAGAGGTATCATTATATCGCTTTTTAATTAGTATAGATAGAAATAGATTCTTTATTGTTTTCAATACCATACTAATGAATTCTTCAGTAGATGCATGACTCTTACCTATGTTGTTTGGTTTCGTTTCATATTACAGTTGTTTTTCATTTTTACAGACAACAATTAATAGCGACAAACAAGAAACAAATGTACCTAAACCACCAACGCGAGTCGTAGTAAATACACGTATGTTGTTTTTCACATGAGAAATTTTCCATTTGAAAATTGCTTTTCACTTCGGGCTGGACGCATAAGATCAGTCTCTATGAGATTCCAAAGTCCGAAGTAAAAAAAGGCAATTTGAACTTTGGAAACGTTCTTTTCGTAAAACGTGCGCCAATTTGAAATTTATTCCAGCTCAAACACTTGTTGATCAATCACCACCGGTACCCCCCATTGATTCATTTGTACATCGAGCTCCAAATACTGATAATACAGGAAAACAACAGCGTAATGATACTCCTATCGCTCAAGTACGTTCCTATGTTGAAAAACAAATGGATCAACTTCAGCAGGAACTTGAATTTGGTTTTCCACGTTCAACAAAAGTACCCTCATTAACATCTCTTGTTCCTGCACCAGCACGAGTATTTAATTCATTGGGAAAATAATTTTTATCTATTAAAATTTTTCTCAACATTAGGAACAGGAGCCGGTGACTATTCCAATTGATCTAACAAGTGCTTCGCCTCCGCCTGCGCCTATTCCATCTGAATTTCTACGTTCATCATTAAAAAAATCTTCTTCAACACAAAATCATTTGGATCGAATTCCATCCAATCGAACGTACGGTTTAAAAATCGATCCCAATGAACAAGTTATTCATTATCTCGATCCTTATGCACAACAGAACTATACAAAACATTCTATACCTGATCTACCTTCAATGAGAACACATACATTTAATGATTTAAAAGCTACTACGCCCGAATCTTACTCAACACAAATAATTAATCAACAACAACAACAACAACAACAACAGAAAAAAGTTACGATTCAATTAGGTGGAAGAATACCACAGCAAAGAATAACAAAGTAAGAATGACTAATGGAAAAATTTAAATAAATCTTTATATTTTAGTAAACAACTACATTCAGCATTAAATCAAACACCACGAAAAACTCATTTTCATGATCAAATATTGATCAACGACGAGCCAAGAAAACAAACTAATGTTAAAACTAGTGGTCGCCGTTCTGCACCACTTGCACCACCCCGTCAAGAGCTGCAAATGTTTAATTATCAAGGACAACAACGAAGCTCTAACGTATCACCAAATCGACAATCTCGAACGTATGTTTTATTCGAATTTTCTATGTTTTGTAAAGCTATTGTTTTTTTTCTTTTAGAAAATCACCAGCTCGTACTATGATGGAGAGCAATAATGATCGAGTTTTATCTGTTAGCGGAAAACTTCGTTGTTCTAGATGTACTGATGAACTAGGTAAAATTATTTTCATTCAGTACGTTCATTTTATATTATATTAATTTTAGGACAAGGTTCGGCTATGGTTATTGAATCACTCGGATTATATTATCATATCGAATGTTTTCGTTGTTGTGTTTGTAATATTCCACTTGCATCGTCATTCGAAGGTACCGATGTACGTGTACGAAATAATCGACTTCATTGTCAAAATTGTTTCTCCGATGATAATGGTAAGAAAATTTTGATTGTAATTTCTTTATTTCCTTCCTCTTCAATAATCGAATTCGTCAATCAATCAATTCCTTTCCCTAACTATTTTCATAGGAACCTGGAGATCAGATGTAAGAAGAAGAAGATTTTTGCCTTTCTTCTTCGTTATTTTTTTCTTTTGCATTATTGCCAAACCATTTTAATGCTTCGACACATAACACTTCATACACACACGAACACTTAAGATTCATTAACAATGGCAAGTGTGTACTGTCAAATCGAAAGTTTATCTATCCTTGACAAAGGTTAAGTCAATTGAAAATCGTTGTCATTGACTAAGATCAACAATGATATTCACGATTTTATAATTGGATTGAATGAATGTCAATTCGGGTTAAATTTAACAACAATGAACTATTGAATATCCGATAAAGTTTACTACGGTGAAGATTAGTCTCAGCAAAAATAATCTTTTACTCAATCCCGGATAATCATATCCGTAGAAGGATTCACTTTGTTACCTCCCATAAAAAGTCTTATCTGTATAAACTCGTTGGCACACAGGATTGACCCGACCGGAGGTGTAACATCGCCCCCCCCCCTCCCCCATTCATTTAAAGTTTTCGTCTGCTGGCATACAGCGCCATCTATTGAAATGCAATTCTTACTGAACAGAACACAAGAACTTAGGGATGTTGCTCACCCGTCCAGAGTGTACCAAATATCCATGAGAATTCAGTATGTACTAATGAAAAGTTCCAAACAGTTTTGTTTCCCTTTTAGCTTTTGATAATAAATTCGGAATTTTCCCTCGTAGAATACGATTTAACAGTACACACATACATCATTTGTAATTCACTCAAACGCACTTGTCACCGATAAACATTCGTTGTCAGAATCAAACCTTCAGAAAAGCTCGCTCATTTAAACTAATATATTTTGCTTATTTCAGGAAGCTTTATGTTACTTTATTCTTGTTTGTGTTTTTTCGACGAGGTTTGCCATTATCTATATCATATTAAGGGGTCTTCTTCTTCGCATGTTTAAACTATTAACACTTGATAAATTTTCTTGTCGATAAATTTCATTTTTATATTTCTCTTTTTTTTTAGGTGTGAAATTGAGTGCTGTTTAATAATATGCAAAAAAGAAATTAGAGCAATCTACTTTATCAATAATCGAACGCCATGAAATCAATATTCTTTTGTTTTTTAACATGAATTCGGATACACCTGGAACCGATATTCCACACCGATATGTGGTTTTTGCTCAACAAGAAGAACGGATGAAAACTTTCTTCTTAATGTATATCTGAAAAATGTTTCTTTTATATAAATATACGTTTCCGTTTTCATGTTTTTTTTTGTAAAGTTCTTGTTTTACTATATATATATATATGAAGAGGCGAACAGTTTGTTTCTTGCTTTGTTGTTACCATTGCAGTTCGTCTAGATTGATTTTTGTTTTCTTCTTTTCTTTTTTTTTCTATTTTCAGTTTTATATCCACAAAGAAAACGAAACAAAAGCCTACGGTCTCTATCTTCTATCTGTTAGATTTTATTGTTTTTATTTGCTAAGAAGAAAAGAAATACATAGATTGAATAAGTCATTTGAAAAGAAAAACATAATTTTTGTAGAAAATGCTCTATCAAGAAGTCTATCGTCTTTGGCAAATACATCAGAAAACGAATCGATCCATACGAAGTCTTGTTGCACAAAGTTTATATAAGGTGATTGACATCTTTTTGATTATGCTTAGAATGTGCATTTTTTCGATTACATATAGAATAAACCACAGTTATTGGCACTGATCTCAAGAGTTATTCAACATCGGACTTTGCTGCAAACTATTATTGATCGATCACAATTATTAGAAAGAGAAAAATTTCTATCAAATGATTTAGCATTGATTCTTGTTTATGATCAAGTTTTTGGAACACATGTTAGAGGAAAATTTAAGGTTTGTACATTAGAATGGTCGTCCGAGATAGGAGAAATATAGGCGGAGGCATAAAAATCAATTGATCGAGAAAAATTGGAGAACAGGGTTTTTTCTATTGTCAGCGTATTCGTTCTGTATAACAGGTGGATTGAAGGTTTCGAATCTGAATCTTTTTGATCGGCTTGAACGCCTTTCGAGTCAATAGAATAGAAACAGAATTTTGTTCTCTTCTCGAATATGAATTCAAAACGTTCGTATTCAGTTTGCGGATGATTAATTACACTGTCGTTCAAAGATCAAAGAAATTCATTCAGACAGAATTTTTTGGAAAAATCGATTAATTTCACTTTAGTACAAGCTATAGCTAAGTTCGACATGTTTTTCAGCAATTTAGAAAGAAACTGGCGAATTGAAATACTGTAATATCGGTGGAAGATGATTTTCTGCAAGTTCTATCTTTCCGTTGTTAATTTGTCTGGAATCGAAAAGACTTGTTTTTTGTTGTTGTTACTATTTGATCTTTGTTTCTCGCTTTAGGGTATGTTAAAACGTAATCAATCATCGATCGACCAATGTATTCAAACTCTTCTAAACGAACAAAATTTGTCTTCAATAACTGAATTAGCAGAATTAACATCGATTAAACAACCTATTTCCACTGAAATTCCTCGTTATGTTCGTATAAACCTACTGAAGACTACAAGAAAAAAGCTTCGATTAAATCTCAAAGAATTATCCTTCAGAAAGATTAAAAATGTGTGAGTATTAATCTTTCTTTTTATCGTCAACATCAAAACGTTTCCTAGTCAACGATTCATATCTGATTAATGCTGAAAGAAGATCACATATATTTTCATTTTCTTCGAGAAAAAATTCACTGGAGACATGAACGTTAATCGATGCTTCTAATTTATTCATGTCGTACTACGCTTTGTGCACGATCACAAATCTAAGTAGTAAATCACACACACACACACACAAGAATCATATTACATTCCAAACAGCGCCTATCATTAACAGTCGTCGAATCGTTAATGACTTGTCATTATAAACGAAACTAACCAAATTCATCATCATCTATGAACATATAACAGGAAGGTGTCAAAAAGATAATTCCAATTTTTCTTGCGCTTAGTAACATTTCGCTAACGGCAGGAATTTAAACTCATCATTTTATGAACTATAAAAAAGAGAATCCTTTTTTCTTAAAATGATTTATGTACTATGATTTGTTCAAAAGGCAAATTTGTGACAAGAGATAATTGCTTATGGGAATTGCACGATACGCAAGACAATCATCTCGTTTTTTTTCTCCCCATGAAAATCATTGATCTATTTTCCCCTCGATTCGTAATAAGTCTGATGCACATGTTCCCAATTTAACAGAAGCAAAGAGAGAATCAGATTACATCACAGATTCGATCGTTCGCTTTATATTAAGTGTTAACCGCAATCGATCACAGCGATTGTTTTAATACTTAAGTTGCAAATAATCGATACTATTGTGAAAGTTAATTATTAATAGCGATCGCACAAAAATATCGATCATCATTATCATCTCGAATAACATTTTAATCTGTTCTACCCCCCTCGAATGATTAAAGAGATTTCATAAAATGATCTTATAATGGATTACATTGTCTATCTTTGATGATCAATCATGTTGTTATTTTTAGTTTCGATTTATTATGTGCTTTGTTTTTGTACAAATTTAGTCAATTAAGATGTAAAAGGTTGTTTAACGTGTACTGGTATAGGACATAGAATTTTGTTTGCCTCACAATGAGTTGAGAATTGTCGGAGTTGTCCGGCTTTGATACGTTTCCATTTGGCGCGACGATTTTGCCACCAAATTTTGACTTGAATTTCGGATAGATGTAATGAACGAGCGATTTCCGACCGTTCGCCCAATGATAAATATTTCTTTTGTTGAAATTCAGCTTCCAGTTCAATTAGTTGTTCGTTGGAGAAAGCTGTTCGTTTGCGACGCGTGGATGAGGATCGAGTTGTTGTTTTATTTACGGATGATACCGATGAATTATCATCTTCATCACTATCACTTGTTGTTAAACTATTCGAAAGTTGATTACCTAAACCGAAAATTCGGTAGAGAAAATCGATACGACTAAAAAAAATAATTTACTCGTTTTAGTTTGTTCGTGTTGTAATTGGTTTAGAAAAGTTTGAAATAATGGATTCAAATAAAATGTTGGCAGATTTTTGTTTCCACGATGATTAGTATTATTGTTAAGTAATGCATCAATAGAGAAATTCTTTGACATGATGATACGAAGGAATGAAGTGAAAGTTATGTTGTCTATTGAAAGAGAATTTATGAGAAGAATGAGAAAGAGAGAAGGAAGTCGGCTCTTATTGGTTAAAATATTCTATTGGGTAATGTGGATGAACAGTTGATTGACTGATGTTTGTTTTCATATTCACACCATCTCCATTTCAAGGTGCCGCATTAAACTGGAGATCAATCATTGAATAAGATTAAAATCGCGCAGTAGTTTTTTTGAAACTTCGAGAAAAGCTCAAAGTCTATAGTTTTTTAAACGAGTCAATGGGAAATATTTAGTGAGACAAGAGAAAAATGATAAGTGGGTAGCGTTTATTCTCATCGATAATGTGCGAAGAGCAAGTGTTAGTGTGCAAATTTGTATGTGTTTTGTTTGTTTATTTGTTAGAGGAAAAAATTAGCCTTTCATCCTGTGATATTAAATGCATAATTAACAGCTTATGTTCGGCATGATTGTTGGTGTGTTCCGCTGTAAATTGCATCAAACGAATTGATGATGAGAGGCGAAGTGCTTTATTTTTCTTTTGCATGTTGAAAAGCATCTATTTAACTATAACTGATTGAAATTTCATTCGATTTTTTCTCTGATGGTAAACAAAATTAGACATGAGACAATGATCTGACAGTTATATGATGATGGGATATAAAGTAGCTATTAACAAATCATAGAATTTGTTTTGTTTACATGTTATAATTGGCATGAATATCTTGAGAAAATTTCAATCTTTGTCGACTTATCTCGCGGTTGGAACCGGTAAGAAATCGATCAAGTGGTCCTGTCCGTCGGTTAAAACATCTTACCGGTCGGACAGCAACTGATGGAGTTTATTACTTAGAAATTATTGTTTATGATTACAATCAATATTAATTGTGAACTGAACAAAGTTTTGCATTATCGCTGTTCGAAAGACTTTATATTAAATAAGCACGTAATTCTCATTTCATCTATTTCATTGAAAAACTCGTAAAAAATTATTTTTTACAAAAAGAGAGCTAAATGAAGATAGTTATTTTTAACGCTCGGGTTCTCGCGCTGACGACCCATCTTCAGTGATCTACTGTTTTCAGTGAAAATAATCGTACCATTGAGAAGAAAATCTGATATCTTTATTCACTATGCTGATCTTCATTTTTTTAGGGCGGGCTTTCGTAAAAGTGTAAAGCGCTTATCAAATTTGAAATATTTTATCGATCCAGAAGTTGAACATGTTCTCGTCTTTGCGACTGGTACCAAATTTTTTGATTATGACATTTATCTCAATCGACATATTTTACTCATGGATAAGGTGTAAGATTTTTTGATGTCATTTATTTATGATTTTTTTCTTGTTTTCTATTTCAGGCTAGTTGTTTACCGTGTTTAGCATTGTCTCCACCGCCAGGTAGTACTGTTCTTGATGCTTGCGCAGCACCCGGTAATAAGACAATATGTTTAGCTAATTATTTAAAAAATAAAGGGTTCGTATTTAATTTGTTTAATGGAAATTTTCTACGTTGAAAATTATGTTTTTCTAGTGTTCTCTATGCAATTGAATTGAATAGACGTCGTTTTAAAGAACTTAACGCGAATTTGAAATCAGCCGGTGTTAAATGTGCACATACGCTAAATGATGATTTTTTAACTGTTGCGCTGCCGTTCGATGAAATTGATTATGTGCTACTTGACCCGTCGTGTTCTGGTTCGGGTATTCGTAATCGAGCTGATGATACAAAAGTAATTGATGAAGAACGTTTAGAACGTCTTTCTGCATTGCAAACACGTATGATTACACATGTAATGACAAAATTTTCCAAAGTAAAACGTGTGACATATAGTACCTGTTCGATATATAGTCAAGAAAATGAACAAGTGGTTGAAACAATTCTCGATCAATTTAGTGATACGTTTCAGGTATAAAAATCACAGTTTGAATTTTATTGTACAGTCTTATATTTTAGCTTGTCGATTTTCTACCGGAATGGCCAAGTCGTGGACAAACAGAAAGGACACGAGCATGTTTACGTGCATCGCCCGATGATACATTAACCAATGGATTTTTTGTTGCTTGTTTTGAAAGAATAATAAAAATCGATATTCAATAGAGAATAGAATTATTCGAAATATTTTGTTGTAAGATTTAAAAATGAAATCAATATTGGATGTATAATGATTTTTAGAAATAATTCATAGATTTACCTATGAGTGATTGTTGTAGGTTTGAAAAACCCACCGAGTCCTGAATTTAATGTGGCTATATTTTTCAGCTGAAGAAATGGTGTCTGCTCTATTCTACTACTATGTCTATATCGTTGTCTCTCATTTTGCTGAATTACCTGATGATTTCGAAAGTAAATAGAAGATTTTTCTTCCAAGTACAATGACAAAATAAAATAATGGACTGTACGATCAGGAATGCACTAAACGTATATACTTACTAAATCAATACATTCATGGATCATGTCGTTATTTTAAGTGAAACATAGTCACATACTAGTAGTTTAAATTTAGTTATTGAAAGTATGATCTCAAAGGTTCCTTATCACGGAGAATTTTCTCCTTTATTCAATTCCGTTGCTTTGTTTTTCGCTAAAAAGCAAAAGATGACGGCATTCATTAATGAGTTAGATGTCATTTTAGCTTGTATTCAATACAGTCAGACTAGCATACATGACATCATATATGAGTGTACCACGATGAAACTATTTTTATGAGTATTCAAAAAGAAAAAAAAATTGATTCAGTTTTTTTACTAAGAAGAGAAACATATTGGTGAAGACTGGTTAATAAAGTTGGAATAAACTAAGTATGTGAAGGGTCTTTTGATGTTTACTGAAATGAGATACGATTCATAGGACGAACAAAAGATAAAAGGAATTTGTGTTTTAGCAAAAGCATTGAAGATAGCAAAGATGTTTTGCTTTTTGATAGCTTTCGGTAGGCAGCAAAAAGATAACTGAATACACACAGCAATAAAAGAAGTAGAGATAATAGAAAGATTTTGTTGTTGTGTTTTGTGAGTTCCATAACAGTACCTAACAAGACGGTAAGGTCATTCGAATTGAAAACACGAGTGAAGAAAACACGCGGCTACATTTACGTATACAGAGAATAATCCCAGTTCACAAAATTAAATGAAAATGGGACCCGCACAGGCTGAAATCAACAACAATTTGGAAACGTACAGCATCGTTTGGTTGGATGCTTCAGTTAACAATGAAGAAAATATGAGTGCTCAAAAACAATTACGAAGCGTAGTTAATAATCTACGAACTTTTATCAATCCAGAAGAATTTATGAATCATACTCGTTTGCTTCAACAAGGTGACTTGACAATTCTGATTGTAAGTGGTGAAATGGGTCGCGTTATAATTCCCGAAATGCAGAAATTAGAACAAGTATACTCAATTTATATGTATTGCTTCAGTAAGGAGACAAACTTAGAATGGAGTCGACCCTACAGCAAGGTGTGTACTTTTTCCTTATTGAAAACCATGCCATATGTGATTGCTAGTTTGCTGTAGGTGAAAGCTGTTTGTAATAAACTTGTTGAATTGATCGATGCTATTCAGGTAGATCAAAAGCATCAGAGTCAAAATGAACAGTCCCTATCCATGGACATCTTGGATCGGAGTTCAACTGAGCTTAATGGAGAATTTCTGCATTCTCAATTGTTGATCGACGTATTGATTGGAATGAAACCGAATAAACAAGATCAGAACGAATTAATTGAATTATTAATGAAAGAATATCAAGGCAATGAAAGCGAATTGAAAATAGTTAAAGAGTTTCAAAATGAATATGCGTCAAACCGCGCAATTTGGTGGTATACACGTGACTCGTTTGTGTATCGTCTAGTGAATAAAGCGTTGCGTGTGCGTAACGTAGAAATGATTTTTTTAATGCGAAATATTATTCGTAATGTTTATGAGCAGTTACGTGCAAATCAATTTAAGAAGCGCGCGGTTGTGTATCGTGGTCAGATGATGTCCGATGTTGAAATGAAAACATTGAGAAAATCAATTGGAAATATAATATCATTCAATTCATTTTTATCGACATCATTGAATCGTAGAGTAGCTGAAAGATTTTTAAGACAAAGTATTGTACCATGCAGTTCTGATGATCGTGCAGTTGTGATATTTGAAATTGAGGCTGATCCTCGTGTAATATGTGATGTGAATGGTGATAATCGACGGCCGTTTGCACAAATTGATGAGTTTAGTTATTATGGCGATGAAACAGAGATATTATTTATGGTTGGTTCAATATTTCGTTTGGAATCTATTCGCCAAGATGATCCATTCGGTGATATGAAAATATGGACGATTCGAATGAGATTATGTGGTGATGATGAGAATGATCTTAAAAAACTGTATGATCACATGAAGAGCAAAATAACGAGAGCGGAAATGAATCTGATGTCTCTTGGTTTGACGATGTGGAAGATGGGCAAATTTGATCTTGCGGAAAAATACTATCGTCAATTTCTAACTAAACTTCCATCGAATGATTCTTCGCTTTCTAAGTTGTATCAACGTTTCGGCCTGGTGGCTAACTCTAAAGGTGAGTACGACAGTAGTCTCGAATGGTATGAGAAATCGCTCGAGATAATGATGAAAACGCGTCCATTCGATTATGTCAATATTGGGAACACACACAACAATATCGGCGGTGTTCATCGAAACAAAGGTGATAGTCTTCGAGCACTTGAATCGTATAATCGAGCTGTATCACTGTTCAAAGAAGCAAACGATGAGAATCACCCGAACATGGCCTCGTTTTACGGCAACATTGGTGGCATGTACTCCGCAGAGAAAAAGTATTTAGAAGCACTTGACTTGTATGAGAAGTCACTTGCTATTCAGAAGAAGCATCTTCCAACTGATCATCCTGATTTGGGCTTGTCGTACAACAATATTGGTACTGTTCATGATCTGCTGAATGATTATGATCTTGCATTGGACTATTATGGCCGATCGCTTAAAATTCGATTGAAATCACTTCCGTCTCAACACCCTGATATTGCAACTAGTTACAGGAACATGGGTCTTGCGTATGAAGTTAAAAGTGAATTAGAACAAGCATTGACATTAATGAAGAAGTCTAAGATAATCTATGAAGTAGCATTACCAGTTAATCATCCGTATTTATTGCTTATTAAAAATGATATTCGACGCGTCGAAGACAAAACAAAGCGAGTAGAGGCGGCGGAGCGCCATTTAGCTAGGTGAGACTCATAATAGTTTTTTTTCTACTGTGGAATTTTATGAAAGCATCAAGCAGAAAATAAGTCTTTTTTCTATTGAACTTCGGTAAAAATAAAAATGGTCAGTATAAAAACGAAGATTTGAAAGTACCAAAATATACTTTGCTTTACTCCTACTTTGATGCAAGAAGAAAAAATAGCAATAATCAGTACAAAAAGCAAGTGAGGCTGAGCCTCATCTTGCGAAATCTAGGTGAGGCTCAAGCCTCATGGGTCTCAGTGACTCTGCCGCCACTGAAAGCGAGAGAAATAAAGAAATATGAAATAAATAAAAATAAATTATCTATCCGAATTAGCAATTCATGAAGCAAGATAAAATAGCATCTGGAACACTTTGAAAGAGTTATCGCCCTATCATAAATACAATTTCGATGTAAACTAATTAATTAAAAGACCATGAGACGAAAAATACACAAAACGTTTATACGTGAGAAAATTAAAAACAAAAATTGCGATCTATCGTATGACATTATAAATACACACTGAAACAATTTGTTGCAAAAAGTTACTAAATACCTACCTTAGAAAAGCAGCACTTAAAATCTTAGTAGTGAAAAACAAACTTCATCAAACTAATGTATAACACTTGCGTCGTCTATTCATTCTCTCATTTTATGCGATGAGATTAGAAGGGATAGAACTTTCCAATGGTTGATAATTATCTTTTTCTTCTTCCTCGATAATTCATAACGATGTTTTGCTTATTTTTGAAGAAATTGATCTATTGTTTGTACCTTGTTTCGAGTATTTCCTTCAGAAGGGATAGGACTTTGCAACGTCGAAATAGAATTCATAGTGTTTTTATCGTTGTCGTGCAGTGTTCATTGTATGTTATTCGTCGAGCTGAACTTACGCTTAGATCTCATAACATATATTTTAGCTTTCTACATCGATTAGCTATTGAAAAAGAGAAAGATTCAACTTTTTACTGATACAATTGTTTTTTTCGAAAAGAAAAAGTTATTATCGGTTATCATGCAATCAAAAAACTTAAATATAAGTTAAAATTTTCTGTTTACTTTTCATTAATTTGTGATAAAAAAATTGAATTGAAAACGCTATCATCTTTACAACTCCAATACGACAAATATAAAATATTCAAAATTACGAAATCACTACTCAGGCTGAAAAAATAAATCTATAAATGATTGATAGGATTCAATTCGTTAATACGCGATTTGATAATGTATTATCAAAATAAATGAACTCAAGTCAAACTTTACTTGACCTGAAGAGCCAATCTCTAGGTTCGGCTGTTCGACATGGCAGGCCAACAATATCATTGTGTTTACATTGTCTATTGAGAATATTATTAATCTTACGGCGAGTATTTGCTGCATCAACATTGCCAGTTGGATGAAGCTGCTGAAAAATTGCCAATGCCTGTCGAAATGCGTGGAGAGCTTCATCCAGCTTTTCTTGCTCACTAAGAATATCACCGATATGACAGCAACAACGAGCAATTTTGATATGACTAGGAGAGAAAACTCTCTCTAGAATTGTCAATGCTTGTCGATGGGAGTTCAGAGCTTCATCGAGATTACCTAAATCAATTAGAATTGTGCCTAAGTTCTGCAGACTTTGTGCAACATGCCAATGGCCTTCTGGATAAAACGCCTCTCTTATTCTCAAAGCTTGCTGACAATACTCGAGTGCTTTATCGTATTTCTGTTGCTTGTGGAGAATGTTACCGATGCTATTGAGGCTTAACGCAATGTCACTATGACCAGCTGGATAAAACTTCGCATAAATATCCAATGCTCGTTCACAATGATTGAGAGCTCCATCATACTTTGTTTGATAGGCGAGGGCGTTCCCAATATTTATTAGGCTTGTTGCTATTTTGACATGACCAGATGGATAAAACTTTTCGTAAATTTGCAACGCTCTATGATAATATTCGAGAGCTTGATCGTACATACTCTGAGAGAAACGAATATTGCCAATACAGTTGAGGCATGTAGCTGTTGCTTCATGACCAGGAGGATAAAAGCTTTCATAAATATTCAATGCTTGTTGATAGCAATTCTCAGCTTCATGATACTTTTCTTGATTCGACAGAGTATTACCGATATTGTTAAGACTTTCGGCAACATCACAATGATTAGGTGGATAAAAATTTTTACGAATTTCATACGATCTTTGGTAATTTTCGAGAGCTTTACCGTACTGTCCTTGACTTTCAAGAGTATTGCCAATGTTGTCTAAGCTTTGAGCAACACAGACATGACCAGATGAATAATATTTCGTAAGAATCTCGTATGCTCGTTGATAATGCTCACGAGCTTTGTCGTATTTGGCTTGCTTAGAGAGAATATGTCCCATATTATTCCAAGTTTCAGCAAAACTAACAGGTTCAACTGCACATAATTTCTCTTGCATTTGTAATGCTTTCTGGTGATAATCAAATGCTGCATCATATTTTCCTTGATCAAGAAAAGTGATGCCAATGTTATTATAGCTTCTAGCAATATCGACATGATCACTTCTGTAAGTTTTTTTACGAATTTCCAATGCCTGCTCAAAGCAATAGAGAGCGCCATCGTAGTTTCCTTCTATTCGACGAATGCTAGCTATGTTGTCCAGACTTACAGAATCACAAATATCTCCAACTGAACACAACTTTTGCCGAATTGTGTATGCATGATGATAACGATCAATAGCCTCATGGTAGCGTCCTTGAACCGACAAAACGTTCCCAATATTATCGAGAGTTTCAGCAATATCGATATGATCACATGGACGGAATCTATATTGTACTTGCAACGCGCGTTCGTGATACATGAGCGCTTGATTGTACTTTCCTTGTTTATTGAAACTTTTGCCAATGCTGTCGAAAATTTCCGCACCATTCACATGGCCATGTGGATAAAGTTTATCTTGAGCTTGCAGTGCTTGTGCATAATGTTCAAGAGCTTCCTCGTATTTCCCTTCATTGTAGAGAATATTACCTTGGGCGTTGCAATAATCAATAGTATCTATATGGCTGCATGAATATGCTCTTTGTTGTGTTTCCGATACTGGCTGATGGAAAACTATAGGCTTCTCATAAGCTTCGTGACCTCTAGCAAGCTCACTCATGCGACTGCCACTGAATAGAAGATCGGGTCGCTCTGCCGAAGAAATTCTTTGAGTACTTGTAGAAGCTCGCTGAGGATAATGTAACGATTCATCTGTCTTGCGGCGGTCTTCCGGACTGCCAGCTCTGGGACTGAGACTGGAAATTATGTCAAAGGGTCCAGTTGAACAGATACTCTGATTAGCCAAATGAGCTGGTCGCGAATGACGAAACGATTCGTCGTGTTTTTCGCTATGTTCCATAGTCTCCCGTATTTGACCGGGACCTGGGTGAACAGCAGGTCGGTTTGGCGAAGGAATTGTCTGATTACTTGTAGAAGCTCGTTGTGGATAATGTAACGACGCATCTGCCTTGCGGCGATTTTCCGGATTGTCACTTCTGGAACTGAGACTGGGAATTATGCCAAAGGGTCCAGTTGAACAGATACTCTGATTAGCCAAATGCGCTGGTCGCGGACGACGGAACGATTCGTCGTGTTTTTCTTGATGCTTGAGAATTTCAGTAATTATGCTGCGACTGGAAATTATGTCAATGTGTCCAGCTGGAAGAGACGTCTCGTAAATCCTCAATGCTCGTTGATAATAGTAGAGAGATTCATCGCGCCTTCCTTGATCACCGAGAGTAATACCAATGTTAGTGAGACTACGAGCAATATCAACATTATCATTCGGATATAATTCTTCTTTGATTTCCAATGCTCGTAGATAATAACCAAGTGCGTCATTGAATTTATTTTCATCGGATGATACGATACCAAGGTTGTTCAGAAGATGAGCAAAATGTATCGTTCGTTCTTGTTTCTTGTATTGCATATCGTCATACGCACGTTGATAACATTTTCGAGCTTCATTCAATTGACCTTTCATATAAAGTGCTCGGCCAATATGGTATTCAATTCGTCCAAGATCTTCGGCATTGGAATCATTGAATAACAATTCAAAGTACTTTTTCGACTTATCATATTCAGCTAAACTGCATAATAATTTTCCAAAAAGAATCTTAACATTGTCTTCTCCAGTTTCTTTTTTTGTGAATGCAAGATATTCCTTCACAACGGTTTGCCCTGCGTTTGAGACGTTCATTTTTACTGTTGCGTATGTTTCAGTTTCTTCTATAAAATTAATTTTAAAGCAAGCATTTGAGTCGAATAAAACTTCTTGGTCAACCGTAAATTGAGTTATGTCAGCAAAAACAGTATTTTCATCTCCTTGTTCTAGATAGCATTCAATTTGAAAAAGAACAGGAATAGTGTTACGGCTTTTTGTTGATTTATTACAAAAGTTTTCTGCCTTCGATTTCAGTCTTGTTGTTGATAAATATCCCTTGGTTGAAATCACATTTTCTCGGTTTTTTTTCAATTTTTCGTATTCTTGTTTCTCAAGTTGTACTCCACGATAAACATTCAAAACGCCTTTTGTTGACGAAAATGATTTCATGTATTCACGTTTAAGACTGTTGGAGAGATCAAAAACGAAAGGATGCAATTTGTAGAGAAGTTCAATATCTTTTGTTCTCAATGCTCTATCAATTAATTCATAAGCAAAGCATTGTTTCGAATACCATCGGATTGCGTCTCTTGATTGATACGTCCGTTCAAATTCTTCAATTCGTTTTATTTCTTTTGCATTTCTCCAGTAATGTTCTTTACAGATTTGAATCATTTGGTGTTTTGCTTGCTCATTTTTTGGAAGACCAGATAGAACATGCTTCAAAATTTGGGACAAAAGAAATTCTATTGAGCCTTGGGATAAGTCTTCGGTGAATTGTTGTCGTTGATCAAAATATGAAAACGCTTCGATTGAATGATTACTAAGGTGGAGTTGCAACGTAATCGATTGGTCTACATTTCCAGATAAGTTGCATAACGGTTCCACAGATGAAGCATCTGTAGTTCTATGATACGACGGAAAAGTCTCTACCATATTTACTAGAAGAAATAAACCCCTATTCAATAAAAAGTCAATTTCAGGATATAAATATTTTCGAGCAAAACAGATAAAGATTGATATGAAACGCAGTTTTTTGCGATAGTTATTTTTTTTCTTCCTACTATTTGAATTATACTGCTGCTTTTAAAGCAATTATTTCCTTTCAGTGCCGACACTTTAAAATTTTATTTAAATGTCTTTTTTGTTGACTCATTCACGATTGCAAAGAGCTTGTCGAGTGCTGTTTGAATGAGACGGGAGAAATGTCTTAACGTTGATGCGCAAGACAATTAAATTAAAATGAAACTCGAATAACTAGTGAAAATTAGAATGCAAAACTAGCATAACATCTCGTTTGACTAGGAAGACTATGAGACCAGCGTTTTTCAAAACGACGCTTCCTTATACGATTGTAAAACGTCATAGCGAGAGATTAGTGTTTGAAGATATCGAGTAAGAAATATCTTATGTTGTCAAACAACAGCAGGGTGGCATACATAGTGAACTCAAATCTCTACATTGAGTATCCTACTCAATGCCCTAACTTTGTTTTCCTCTGAATGATCTCGCTTATTGTTCTTCTGCAATTATACGTGGTCGTAAAGTTATTTTAGAATCTATTATACTATTTGATGTCGAGTTTTTTGCTCGATTTAATAGCGAACTTTCTTTTATTGAAAGAAGTTTTTTTGATTCTCAAGGTTTCAATATATGAATATGAATAAAAAGTAAAGAAAAAGTCATGAGCATTAAACTTAGTGACAATTTATAATAATTTGGCTAATTAAACGTTGTGTCAATTTTGTTTTGCAAACCTACTTTCTGTAAATTATGTTACGATAGTGAAGTTGTAATATTTTATAATGAGAACACCTATCGAATTCACTTGGCGAGCTTAATGAAATCCTAAAGGCCGCGAAAAATATTTTGCTTACATTTCGCATTGTGGATATTTGACAAGAAACAAAAATAATTCGGTTCAAATTGAGAACTGTTTTCTTCCTTTTTAATCAAACTGTCAATCAGTGAATACTTACAGAT
The DNA here is from genome assembly GCA_905331475.1 of Rotaria socialis. Classification (NCBI taxonomy): domain Eukaryota; kingdom Metazoa; phylum Rotifera; class Eurotatoria; order Philodinida; family Philodinidae; genus Rotaria; species Rotaria socialis. Next base: position 101,360 of record CAJNYU010000755.1, on the reverse strand, counting down.
GCAACTGGGTTTTTTTTATTTTACATCGGCTGGATCAAAGAATAGATTAACGCTTGGAAAATATGTTAATGGTGTGAGAAAAAATTTCAATTATCAAAGAAGCGAACAATCTCAAGTTTCTTTTCTCTTGTGTTTATTTAAAATGAATTCTTCACTATAGTTTTACATATTTTTCAAACAGTAAAATTTAAAAAAACGCAAAATCTGAACAGTCGATTTTCTTTAGAGTGAGTCATATTGCTATTCATGGTTTAAAATCGTTTGAGATTTTGTTTGTTAATCCATGGAAAAATTTTGTTCTCAAACGATAAATAGAGAAAATCCATCTACGAATTTATACAGCATGCCAATTTTATCGGCGAATAATAAAGCATTATTTGTAGGCTATCACAAAAATGATCACGCTTTAAATTGCTTGTGAGGATACAAGGTGCTTGGGGCGATGGGTCGGTGTGTATGCGCTCTTATTTCAGATCCACATCTCTCACGTACCTTCAAACATTTATCAGTGAGCAAGAATTAATTATATTTTATCGAGGAAAATATTTTCACAAAGCGATAAAGTGATTCGTTAGGATCTGGGTGTGGGTAAATGATATATGAAAATTCACACGCAAACCCTCATCCTTATTGTATCGAATAAATATAACTGAGCACTCATTCTATTAATTATGACAATGAGATTAGCAATAATATACGAATATTCATATAAAACCTCGAGTAGTCTTGAGCATTTTCTTACAAAAGACATCTTTCGATATCGTTCACATTTAGTGCATAATCATTAGTAAATATAGATGACATCTGAAACAGTTTGCATCGTTACGCTTCGCTTCAGGTACGCCATCGTCTGCGCTATATTCATGTGTTCACTTCGTTACTAACTCCCATTATTCTATTGCGTAACATTTCCCTCCCTATTTCTGTTCACTCATGCATGATCGCTCTCTTGTGTATAAGCAGATGTAACCGAAGGAAAGATACGGCTAGAGATATTCAGATGACATAATACACAATCATGCCAGCCGGCAGAGGCACACACTCTCTCAATCCTGCACAGTGCCATTGATATAATTGATGCCACTTTTGTTTTGAATTTGTCGCCGAAGAAACTTGAAAGGATGTAACACTAAATAATAATTATTTATGTTCTCACGATACTTTTCCATTTTCATTTCCTTTTTAGCTATCTGCCGCGATTTTGAAACGCGTACTCGTACTCAAAAATTGTATTCCCTCCCATTTCTTCACTTTAGGAGAGATGAGTGTTCCCAGTGAAAAATAATCATAGAAAAAAACGGAAAGGAACGCATTCATCAGAATAGGGAAAGCTATATTTTTCATGAAGAACGCGTTCTATAAGTTGAAGAATGTGTTCCTTACTGAAAAGAACGCGTTCAATATCTCAGTGAATGCATTCTTTAACGTTCCATACTGTTATGGAATGTTTTCTTCCTAGTTCAAAAATATTTCTTCCTCAAAAAAGAAAGCGTTCTGAACCGTTCTATTAAGTATCAGAATGGTTTTCTTGTCATTCTATTTGGGAAAGGTCAGGATTGAGTTCCATTTTGAGGAGATCGCGTTCTCTCGCGTTCTGTAAAGGAATGCCTAAGAATGGACTCTTGGAAGTAATGAACGCTTTCCAAATCATTCAACATCATTCTTGGAAAGAAAAGAAAACGTTCTCTACCATTCTACATTTTTCAAATGTACATACGTATATATATATATATATATATATTCATTCGATAAATATAAATACTAAAATTATATATAAAAACATATTTTTTTTTTATATAAATACATTCATATACATTTGCATTTATATTAGAGTATGTAAGATTAATTTTAATTTCGAGAAATATATAGAGCGGGCTAAGAATAACGACACAAGTATATTTTAGCTGGGCCTCATACATGGATAATATAATCGCTCATTTATGCCGCATTTTTTAGGCACTGATGGTAGATGGTTGGTATATTGTTAGTTTCTGGGTCGAATAGTTAGTTTTGAAAGCACAAGGATGTGTCTTGTATAACTGATATGAAAAAAGGAATTTTATAATATCTGTTGAGAATAATTTCGGAAAAAGTCGTCCTATAAATATTAGTCTAGCGATCTAATTTTTATTTGAATATTACATTTAAATTATATATATATATAATTTACTATAATCTGTAAAGCAGATTTTTTCATTTTAACATTTAAGCATAAATGTTTTTAAATATTTAGATAATATTTCTTATATAATAATTACTTATTTTGATTTTAAAAGCAATAGATTAGAAATAAAGTTTTTATTTTTTTTTCTATTAAATTTGAAGCAAAATTTACTTTTAAAATGAAAATTTAGATGTTTCTATTCGAATTATTTTGTTCAACTCCAGTATTATTTTCACTACATCTACTATCAGAAAAGATAGTTTAATAGCATAAAAGCATAGATAGGTCCGTACGAACCCAGCCCGAAGCAGCGACAAGTAATAACCAGCTAAAGAAATAAAATAACTACGTAAGCCAAATAAAATTATAAGATGTGAAACAAATTCGAAACAGAAAAAAATGAAGAATTCTAGGTAGCTAGGCAATTCTGCAGAAAATTCTTTTTACAGAATTATTCGAGAAAATTTTCGTTAGGTGTTGGAATTCGTTATCCAACATTTCAAAATGAGAACGGTATAGAACGGATTCCGAAAAGATGAAAAACTTTTTTTAAGAAAAAAAAAGTTTTCTTGAATATTGGAACGCGTTCTCAACCATTCCTTTAGGGAACGGTTTCCACTTTTTGAAAAAACTTTTTTTTTCTTAAAAAAAGTTTTCTCTGAAATTGGAACGCGTTCTACACCGTTTTTTTCTATGATTATTTTTCACTGGGTAGACAGGGGAAAACGGATAATGGGCAAACAGTAATGGATAATGTTGTTCATCGGGAGATTTTTTCGTGAATTCCATATGCCTAATGTTCTGAGTCTATAACTTTAGTATTTCCTTTTTTATTTAATAATTCAAATAGCAATCCAAAAGTTTTTATTAAACCAATTTTTTCTATAATATTAAAGTTCAGTTGTTCACATGGGCCTTTAATTTATAATTATAATTGATATAAAAATTTATCTGTGATCGTTGTGGCTGTTTCGACATAAAAGTGTTGGTTCGAATTTTTTCATTTATTTTCGAAGTGATATTAAGCTTTCAGAGTTTCATTTATATTCGAAGTCGAATTAGGTAACTCATGAATCCGATACCAGGCTATAAATTTTTGTATTAGCACATTTAGGACATGCTTTACCACCACAATCTATGTCAGTTTCATCTTGATTCTTCACACCATCGCTGCAATTGGGTACTACAGAGCAGATAAAGAACTACATAATATTTTATATGAAGAAAAATATACCTTGACAGGTTTTAGATTTGCACACTTCACTAACACAATCTGAGTCGGCTTTGCAGGTTTTTCCATTGGGACATTTTGAACATTTTTCACCACCACAATCTATATCAGTTTCATTACCATTCCTATAACCATCGGTACAAGTGGGAGCTAAAAAGAGAAAAAGTTAGGAAAAAATTCGATTCATAGGTAGACTAAAATTCTCATGGCATGTTCACCATTATGTATGAGTGTTCTGAAAAGTAATCCTGAAAGTCAACCTTTTCTCAAACTTATGTAGATGCGAAAAGAAAGATTGATATAGCGATTGTTAAGACGATTCAAGAAAACTTTTCTAGTGAACTTCATTTGAATTGTTTTTTTGCAAAAACGTGGAACTATTGTTTGAACGATTTATTTTTATTATTACATCGATTTCAATGGTTGAGTATTGTTCAAATCGACCTCCATATATTTAATTGCCAGCAACATTTTGAGATTTGGATATGGATATGCGAGTTGCATGTATGATGAAGGGCAATAGTCAATTCAAAATGCTTTCGTAAATTATCATCAAATCCCAAAGGATCCGTCCTACGAACTGTAATACATGGGACGAAGTTTAATCGAGACGTGCACTTGTATCCTTTCTCGAGTCGAATAGTCTGAATAAATGACTAAAAGCGTCACTTTTTAGTTTAAATCTAAACATTAACACTTTTTGAGTATCATATGTCTTAAAATCGATTTCCGAATTCAATATTAATTGTACTCCATCTAAAGATGATAGACAAAATCCGTTCGAAATTGATTTTGGTAGAAAATTGACACACGAGGTTAGAAATGAACAAAGAGAAGGACAGATAGCTTCGCTAGAAGAATTAAAAATAGTTTGTTTTATATGTCTAAATAAATTATGTCGCTGTATTATCGGTTGAGTCGGGAAAGTTATGAATAATTAAAATGTGGTAGGTGAAGATGATGATTTTTGCTTGAACATCATCCTCACACCCATAACTATATTCACCCTCAACTTTGTAAAAGTTCTGCTCTTATGCAGTTAGCATACCTTTACATCTTTTCTTGTCGCAATTACCGCTCGAACACTGATCGTTATATCTGCAAGGGGCTCCATCATTACCGCTCTTCATATCCTTGCTGTGAATCACTGAAAATCGACCTAGCTGAAGATCATCATCCAGCTAGAAGAACACTACAGAAGTAACAAGAGAATATGTATATAGATGAAGGTAAAGACACAAACCATTTGGGCCACATTGTCGCTTTTGAAATCTTCCTGTGATGACATAGCCACATTCAAACAAAATACAAGAACACCAATGGTTAGCCACATCCACCTATCAACAAAGATTTTCATGAACTCTCTTTCATATCACTGATCTAATTCGGTAATTGAAGGTCACAATGATAAACTGGTATACTCTTGCAGCTACTAATGGCTACATGAAATATTCCACCAAAGTATACAGCAGTGTTGAAGAAAACAAATAATCATTTATGATTGTTTTCATTCTCAATTTTTACTTAAAATATACATTTCATATGATGGTTTCAGCTTTTAATGACTAAAAACTTCAATCAAAATATTTATTCCAACAATAAAGATTCTATTTTTTCCGATGACCAGTGTAGTAGTACAGGTAAATTTTTCTTATAGTATATGTTGCGATAAATCCTTCAATCTTGAGGATTGGTTGTGGGTAACAGTGAGAGATTACTATAAACTCTCGCTCACTAGTCAACATTCATCACATTCTTACATTCACGGTAGTAACCTTTGATAAAATTGTTACCTAAAAAAAGTATTTTTCAGCCTTATCGCAGCCTAGAATCTGCTGATGAAGTATTGTGAGATCGATATCGACACTTAGTCATGACATATACACCTGAAATTTCCCAACTATTCTTATGTTAATGGCCGCCAACTCTAACTGAGAATATGATCTCTGACATTCGTTTTGTTCATACAAATCTCATCCTAAAGAGCCGTTCCTATTTTTTCTCGTGTATCACTAATTTCAAACGATTACGGCCTTTTTCTTAACTCAATTCGTAGAATGAAAAGAAAAATTTAGCTTTTAAACGAAGCTAGATAAAAACAGTAGACTTACCTTTTTACGTTTCCATGACGCCTTTGACGTATTTGCATTATAATACCCGCAAAATTCGAATTAATCGAAAAATCACACTGAATATTTCCTGGAAACAGATATATATGTGAATAGATATGAATATATACATGTAGCGATTGATGTAACAGAAAAACTATTGAGTTTAGATATGACAAATAATATCCGTGACATCAATTAATCTATAGTGCATCATTCTTTTACAATATCGCGATTTTTTGTGTCTCTCTACTTCGTCACGACAATTAAAAGTAGAGACATATGAAACTAGATATTAATTGTACAGAGAGGAACGCAAATCCTGATGGCTTGATTTTTTTCTCTACTCCTCTAGTAATCATTAGGATGCGCCAGCTTCATCTCAAAGTTCAGCTCTTCGGAACGAATGAACTGTTCAAACGTTCTTTTTCATAGAAACTGAACTTTTTCAACAGCTCTTTTTCAAGAACTGGTTGGCGAGATAACCCTTGAAAATCATAGAGACCATCCTATCTCGTCAACAGTTCCTTCGTTCAGAGCAAGAAATGAACTGTTACATCCCTAATAGTCATTTAATCGCGTGGGAAGTACAGTTCATAGTAAGAATATAATCGAAATATCTATCTATAGTGCTACTAAAAATATATTCCTTAGAGGAGAAAAAAATCTAAAGGAGTGAAAAATAATGTTGATCATACATACTGTTAAAACCTGATTAAAAGCGCATAGCGCGCGTTACTTTTATCTAACAGCCACAGATGGCAATGTAAACCATACTAATTGGAAATCAGCACAACAAAAAGCGAATCCCTTCGCCAATTCGATACTAATTCCAATCGTTTGAAGGCCTTTCACACTAATTTAAAACAATAATAACTATCAGTAATGCAAAAAGCCTACCAATAAAATGCATGCGACAGGTGGAAAAAAAGAAATATGATAGTGCTATGGTTCGATTTTATTTCAATTTTTCTAATATTAATTTAAAAAATAGAGTATATGAGCGCCATTAGAATGATTACTTCGTTTTCTTGATCATTTTAAAACGACAATAGAGACAACGAAAAAAGACTACCTTTTGTGTTTGAAAATTGAACTTATTGGAATATCACGTTGCTACTGCTAATTATCTTATTAATGCAGTTGTTTTTACGACGAATCTGAATATGTGTTTTTTTTAAACTTCCAATGAAACGAAATATTTTTTTAATTGAAAAATCATCAAACTCGAGGGTAAGGGTATGGGTATAATAATTGAAGACAAGTGATTTGTATCGTAGAAACCATCTTATTTATTTAAACATGTCTTAACTGTATTGATAGAATGAGTAGATTTCATGTTTGCATGTGTCATATTTGGTGAGAAGAATTTGTTTTTCATTTCAGAACCGCAAACTCTACGATATGAGACGTGACTTTTCACCTTGGCCGTCGGAGCAAAGAATATGTGAGGACATCAAAGACGTTGTCTAGATTCCTAATCAAAAAATAGAAAGAGATTCATATAATTGATGTTCCAAACATTCTTTATCTGTCACTGAATTCTTACAATGTAGCTCCATTATTGGGATCCCGGAAAATATTTCTGTTATAAGTTTATGTTTTCCTGAAGATCTTTATTATTAATTCAATAAATTTCTTTCAAAAGCAGCTCTGTTAAATGTCAATTGTTCAGCTTTAGAAGATTTTATGGTACACTATTACATTGCAATACAATAGTCAATAACATCACTTCGCTGCAATAGTAGGCACTGCTATGGTGAAGTATCGTGATTCTCTCTCATTGTCATGCGTAGCATGATTTCTGCATTTGCAACATAGAATTGAGGGTGTGGGCGTGTACCCTCACCTTTCAGTCCAATAGACACACCCACACCCTCGAGGTTAAGGTTAGAATTAAGGGTTAAGGATAGAAATAAGAGGCTAAATATGAAATCAACGGCTGGATATAGCATTAGTGGCGAGTACTAGACTAATTGAGTGTGGCGGACTACATTTTACCACTCTAGAACCACTTTTGGAAGAAAAAGGAAAAGGTTCCAGCTAGAACCAGATTTTGCTTGAGCTTTAAATGGTTCTGAAAATGGTACTCAAATCTAGAACCTTAAAAGATTCAGTATGGCACCTTTTTTCTGAGTATTCATAACGGAAAACTAATTTGGCAATGTCGCATACCTGCGTGAGTCGGTTACTGATGTGTAGCTGTGGGAAACGTTTAACAGGTTCCAGAAGTATCGGAAACCTATAAAGGGTTTCATATAGTGACAAACCCGGAAACCTCTTATTCGTTTCTCAGAACACGGATTTTATTTCGAATGTATCCGATTTTTTAATAAACAAAAGACAAACAATGGTATCGGCCTTTAATAAAACTCACCTTTCAACGAATGATTTCATTAGCACTTCGTTTCGAATTGTTTTAAATCATTAGATTTCATGAAATACCTTGATTTTCTTTAACAATATTAATGAGTTCTAGTTGAAAGCAGCGAATACTATATATGAGTAGTCTTATTAACAAAACGCTGCATAATTTAAATGGTTAAATGGTTCATTTTTTTGAACAAATATTTTTTTCTATTTCATGAGCATTACGATAGCCCACGTAAATTATAAAACATTCATTTATACGAAAAGTTTTAATTTTATCTATGATAAGCCGTCAAAACGTGTGCGTTTTTTATTCAAAAATAAAACCAACATTGATATTGAAGAAAAAACCACAGAAAAATAGATGGCAATTTGAAAACTAATTGATGATATAAAACTATTCTTTTTTTAATCTTTTGTTGCTGCCTTGTTTTGTTTGTTTTCGCTCTAAAATGAAACTAGAATAATTTCACTTTGCATATATGATTCTTACTTTTAATAAATTCTTCTACATGCTCATATGTAATTGAGTTTAACAAAGTCATAAAATCTATATTGTCTAAAACTACAACAAATATTTTCGATCACAGATTTGTTAAGAAGGAAGCAAAATTTTACTACCTTGTTTGTTGACGCAATCTTTCATGGCGTCTCGAATTTTACTCATTTGATCGTGAATTTTTGATTTCCTGAATAATCAAAATGAAACTATTTATGTTAAAGTGGAGACACAGATATAATTATTATACCATTTAAGAGCCATCAAAGAGTCATCAATCTTTCCATGTTGCTCGACAAACTGAATATTAGTAAGTACATCTAAAGAAGAAACCTGCATACTGATATATTAAAAAACTCTTACAGGTACCTTCCCAGTTTTTCATCTCGTAAAAAATAGTTGCACGTTTTGAATAGTATTCAATCAGATGAGATGTATTAGTAGATGAATTAATTAGGTTTTTCAAAAACTAGAATTAATGTCCTAATAAGTCAAAGAGAAAAAATGTAAAATATACCTTTAATTTCTCGACATTTGGATAGTCGACATTTTCAAACACATAGTTGTATTGAGATAACATTGCGAAAGATAAATAGTTAATAACTAAGAATCGATGATATCAACTTAAATTTTTGCTGTCAGTTGTTTGTTGTGTTCGTCTTATATATATATTGAATAGAATCGAACTAAACAAAGAGAACAAAGGACAAGGAATCGAAGAATCAGTCTATAATGTGATTAATCAACCAATAACGATGAGTAGTTAGATGAAAATGAGAATAACGAATCCTATTAATGGCATCTGATTTCATCCTTAGTATATCAAAAAAATCCACGGTACAAAATCGAAGTGAAGGCTGAAGGTATTGTTTCGAATTTTTTTTTCTTCGAAAAGATTCTGAAATAATTAGCTTTTTAAACATTCCATAGATAAAATTGAACATTGTCGAATTCTACGTTAATTATTGTGGAGATCACACATATTTTTGAAAAAGCTGTTAGCGCAATCCCTGTGGGATCAGAATGTAAAACACGATGTAGTTGATTTTTCATAAATACGAAGATATTTGAGGTTGATACAGCCCATGTCCCAAAAATCGACTCACTTTTGACGATTAATCGGGATTTTTCAAAAATAAATATACTAGAATATTCTATGTAAATAAAAGATTATTTTTTATTCTTTTTAACTACGATAGAATCAACTTGAATTGTTTTTATGCGATATTTTATAAATTAAATACATCACTATAAGAGAAACTATTTCAAGTTCTAAAAAAACTGTTGACTTCAGTTTTCAAAATAAAGCTCTCGTTGCATTTTGAACTATTTCAAGCAATTCTCCGTAAAATTCTGCATCTTTGAATGCATGTTTTCGAGTTTTGCAAGAAACATTTGGGAGACAGGTTTGTTCCGAATTAAATTCTACATCGGATCGGATCGGATGTGTATGTTTGTGTTTTTATGTGATTACTAGCGACACATTTGTAAGAATCTATTGATTGGTGCAATCTGACTATTCCACAATTGATCAATATAATCTATCTTCATTTAACTTCATCACAACAACTCGATCTTATTTGAACTACTATTCCTATTTTTTTTTAGTATTTTGATTATTTGTAGCAAAACCAAAACAACAATGGTTAAGACGAAAACAAAACCTAAAAAACGTCGTACATTTGCTACTGATAAACATAATTCAAAAACTCGTGTCGATACAGTAAATAAAGTCAATCCATTTGATCTTCATGTTAATCGTTTAAAACATGATGTACTCGGTAAAAAACGTAGCTATGAAAGAGGTGGTCAACCACTTAAATCTCGATCACGAGGAATAGAAAAAGTATTTAATCAATTTTTTTGTGTTGTTTTTAATATAATTTTATTTCATAGAGAAAACGTACACTATTAAAAGAGTTAAATTCAGTATTTAAACGAAATACATTTATTGATCATCGTATTGGTGAAAATGATCCAACATTAACAAATGATGAAAAACTAATGCAACGTTTAATTGCAGAGCGAACCGTTAGTCTAATTTGTCAAATTCTATTTTTAATTAATTAATATCTTTTTTTTTTCGAACAGAAAATGCGTCCTGGTAAAGAAAGTCGTTATAATTTAAATGACGAAGAAGATTTAACACATTATGGTCAATCACTTTCGAAATCCGATGAACTCAATCAAAAGCCGATTATTGATGATTATGATGATGATGATGATTTACATAAAGGTCGTTTGAATTCTGAACATTTTTTTGGTGGTTTTAAAGCTTCAATTGAACAACGTAAACCACAATCAAAACAAGAATGGATTGAAAGTATGATTAAAAGTACAAAATTAGATAAATATGAACGTCAACGTGAAAATGAAAAAATCTTCGATATGACACAAACGCTTGATGAACAATGGAAAGCATTAAGTACAATTATGGGTATTAAAGATAAAAAACCGAAAGAAACAAGAGAAACATCGGATGATTATGATAAACTTGTGGCTTCATTAAGATTTGAAGCAAAAACAACCGTTCGTTATTAAATTACTCATTTTAAAAAAGAGATCTTAACTTTTTTGTTGTCTTTTTACTCGCAAGGGTGCACCAGTTAAAACTATTGAAGAAACAGAAAAAGAAACAGCAGAAAAATTAAAAACATTACAAGTAAATAAAATAACATAATCAAATTTTCTATTTAATTGGTGAATCACAATAGGTTGAAGAAAGACAACGTATGGAACAACCAACATTGAAATCAATTTTAGCAAAAAATAAACCACAAAAGCATATTTTTGTTGAAGAATTAGATGAAAGGTTGGAAAGATTTTTTTTATTTCTAAAAAAAATAAAATTTGTCAAATAGTTATTATATCATGGATGGATCGAAAAAACGGGTGACATTTGATGATGATGAGGCTATGAACAATGAACCTGTACCACCGATCGAGTCAGATGAAGTAGTACCACATGAAAATGATTCGATGGCAATGGATAATGGAGAAGGCGAAGAAGAAGAAGAAGAAGAAATTGATCAAACAGTATGCTCTATCAAACTTTGAAATATTGAATTTCATCGTTTATTTTAGACAAATGGCGATTTAATTGCAGAATTCGAAGAAAGTATGTTATTTGAATTTTTCTCACTCTGAAAATAATCCAGTTTATATGCTTAACACTACAGTAGACTTTCCAAATCTTGAGCGACTAAGACAGATCTAAGAGGTTGAAATAGATTCTAGTAAAATTTTCTTAGTTTCACTCAAACTTGCCCATAACCATAAAATGAAGCCGAACAGCTAGTTATCTTCGTTTGCCCTTCTAGAAATCTATACATTTGTACACATTGTATTTTTCATTCTAGTTCCATCAGATATTGAAAAACTTCAAACTCGTCTATCTGAAGATAAAAATGCATTGAGCACTATCTGGAAACGAATCAACGATAAACGATTACCGCCTATACCAAGATTAGTTTTAAGTGTAAGTTTGTGTTTTTTCTTTATGTGCTAAAATAAATGTCATTCATCATCTAGAACTATTTCGATGTTCTGCTGGATTATTATGAATCAGTTACATCAAATCAAACGTTGTTGAATCACATTGGTAAAAATCTTCTTCACCTAGTACAATTAGCTAATAATGAACAAACAAAAGGCAATATACAAAGTCGCTTAAGGCAATATCATGATAATTTAAGTGAACAAATTGAAAATGGTAAATTTTGTGAAATAGATTCATCATTCGTACGTTATGTCACGGCTTCTGTCTTTTTCTCTCTAATGAAAATTTCCTATTATTTATTAGATTGTTTTTTTTAAATTAATCGCTCATCTCTATCCAACATCCGATTTTTGTCATCCAATAACAACACCAGCCATAACATCACTTGTTCAAGCGATAAATCATGTATGAATTCTATTCGAAAGAATTAGGAAAATTTATTTTCTTCGTTTTTTGTTTTTTTAAAGAGTTCTCTAAAATCTCTTCATTCATGTCGACAAGCATTATTTTTAATTGGCTTAGTAAAACAAGTAAGACAAGATTCATAAGTAGAATTTACTTCTATAACAAATTTTTTCTTCAGTGGGTATCAAAAAGTCATCGCTACGTTCCAGAAGTCACTGTTTTATTAACAAAATTAATTCAACTTGCATGTCCAATTGAAAAATCTCAATATGTTATAACCAGTTCATCGAAACAGATCAGCAATAATCAATTACTCGTTTTGAATAAGAATAGTGACTTGTAAGTTTCTAAAAATCTACGACTACTTGACCTTGTCTCATACGCCATGTGGTGGTACCCTTAACTTTCGAATTGATAGCTAAACACATTTCATCTTTTATTTTATTGAGATGCATATAAATGTCACCCGAAAAATGATCTTAATTATTTCGATTTTGATCAAAACATTATGAAAATTTCTTTATAAACTTTCGATCTCATTACAATTATGAGTTCAGTTCATTTCCTAGATAATCAATATTGATTTTATAGGAGCATTTTCATCATCATTAGAACACTTCAATGAAAAACTACATATTTATATTTTATATTATTTTTTAGATCAAATTCAAATGAACCAACCGTTTTTGACACCAATGAACTCGATGATGATAATGATCAGCATCGGTAAGAAATAGGAGTCTCAAGGAACTAGACTTCATCATTCTATAATCTTTTAAATTGATTTAGTGCTTTAATTCTTCGAACTTGTCTCAATCATCTAAGTGATTTTCTTAAAACTTACGAATCACTTTCGGCTATTGTGGAAATCGCCCAACCATTTAAATCTTTTCTTACGACGATTGCTGATACATCCAAATGCAGTCAAATATCGGTAGAAAACTTCTTATGTTTTAATTATAATTCAATTAAGATTTTATTTAGTCTCAATGCCGAGAGATTTTAACTTTAATTGATAAAATTCAAACAGAATGTCTTTCAAATCGTAAATATCTTGAACAAGGCAAAGAGCAAGCAAAAATGTTACGATTGTTTGAACCTCGTTTTGGACCAGTGTATGTTGAAAACATTTTTTTTTCTTTTTTTGTTTATTGTTTTGATATTTCGGAAATAGATACGAAGGTAAAAAGAATACCCGCTTACCGAAAGATTATGCTGAACGTCTTCGTCTTCGGCAAAAATATAAACGTGAAGTTAAATCCGTTTCTCGTGCACTTGTGCTTGATAATCAATTTATCTCACGTGAAGAACTTAAACAACAAATGGAAAAGTATGTTTTTCGAAAATTTATATTTTAAATTGTTTTCTCTAACCATCTGCTTTTTCTCTCTCTCTCTCTCTTCCTAGAGATGCTCATCGAAAACGCAAAGTCAAAGATATTCAAGCCGAAATATCCATGCAAGAAGGAGAATACCGAAAATTACAAAAAACCAAATAATTGTTATTGCTGTTATTGTTGTTTTTGTTTTTGTTTTCGAAATAGAAAAAATAACAGAATTAACATCTGCTTTTTTTTCATGTTGTTAATTTTTTCTATTCTGAAATTTATAGATGACCGATACCGATCGTTCTCAACCATTGAATGTACCTCGTGGTGGTCGTTCATCACGATATCGAACACATAGTTCAGGAAGTTTATCATCTTCATTTGGCTCTCCTTCGGGTTTAACCAATATAAATAATAATAATGGTGGAACAACATTGGCACATAGCAAAAAAACAGCCGCAAGTTCTAGTGGAAATAATAATATTGGTTCACTATCAACCTCTATGAATAGTGGTAATAGCGGGGGTACATTGCCACAATTCGATGAGAAGCATGCAGCAGCTGGAAATATTTTTGAACATCGTCAAGATTGGTCAATACTTAATCGTTTACCATTACATAAACGAAATGCCATACATATTCGACTTGAAGATGAAGGTCCTTATGGAAATGATGAAACACGATGTTTTGTTTTATCTCAATTATCTATGGTTGGTTGCACAGACGTAACATGTACAGTTTGTGGTCAATCGATGGTTGTCTATGATCGATACCCTCTTGTTGACGGGACACTATTCTTGAGGTAATTTTTTACCAAATGACACTGTCACGATGACATGACCAATATTAGACAGTTGCAGAGGATTTTCGACCTCGCATTATATTAAAAATAACAGACTATTTTAGCCTTCCACTTTTTTTATTTTGTTTTGTTTTCTAGTCCTATTAAACATAGCGAAAATGGTAAAGTTTCGATCGCTGTTTATCATAATGATCGGCAATTATATTTGCATGGCATATGTCTAGAATGCTTATCCATGCGTTCATTACATGTGCTCTGTCGTCTATGTAAGACGAAGTTCAATTTTGATCCAATTATTTTTGGTACACTCTATTATTATGGTATGTTGATTAATCTTTTGTTTATCTATAATTGATTTTGTTTTCTCGCTTGTTAGATCTGTTTGCAGCATTTCCATGTTGTCAAGCGAGATTATCATGTTCTAAATGTTTTCAACCAATTGTTTCTATAAAAGATGGTCTTATTAATTTTAGTAATTATTCATCCGAATTTGAATGCGGTCATTGTGGATCGAAAAGTCATCATTTTGTTAAATCATTTGATGAAATATTTGAAAAACGATTGTAAATTACGCAACATTTATCTTAACTACTTATACATGTAACTATTTTCTTAGTTAGAATATATATTGAGATTTATGGTCTTCTATATTTTTTCCTCATTGTAAATAAATCTAATTCAAAAGTGAATATTTTTCTCATCAATAACAATTTATTAGTGATAACGAGTTCAATATCAAATGGATAAGTATGTTTAATCTATTTATGCCTTGGTATTATCACATATGTTATCAAAATATCAAAATAATTAATTTACGCATGCGTCTATATTTCTAGTTGATTTGAAAAAAAAGGAATACGTGTGAGATAAGAAATAGAATTTATTGATATATAACGACCTACAATTGTACAAATGCACCTTGCTTTTCTTCTTTCTATTGCAGATGTGTCTGATTATCGTTATCTTCTTTTTCTTAAGTCTATAGAAGACGTTTATGAAACGACAAGACATAAGACCACAATGTATAACGCCTACGATTCTGCTTGTCGAATTATCCATAATACAAGCAGTACGCGGGAAATCGCTATGAGTATTATCTTTTATATACGTGTAGAAGAGATCGCGCGCGAGAGAGAAAGACAGAAGAAAAAAATAGAGGATAACATCAGAAAGAGACAGAGAAAGAATATATGTATAAATGTATATATATATAAGCCATTTTCCTTCTGATTTTGGTTCGTCGAACGCAAAGGGAGCAAGGATAGATTTGTGTTTTATCACTGTTTATTTACGGTTACGTGTTTCCACAAAAAGATTCTATTCTGGTAAGTAAGAAAATCAAGCATCATTCCGATAAACTGAATACCAAAATTAGAAAAGAATGATGCTACATTGCTTGAAGAGAGAAGAAATATATACGAGCTATTACTAACATATATGTTATACGGATATTTTGCATATCTTATCAAATACATTTATATAGAGAAATAATTAATAAAATCTCACTAAATATTTGAAAAAGAAATCAAACGATTAAATATATAATATTGAAAAGAAATATTTTCTTTTTTGCCTATTTGTTAAAGAGTTAGCCTTACAGGCAAGGATATGTTGTTATTCCTTGGTGAATTGCGATTTAGCATCTACATGTTTCCATAATGAAAATGTCAAGGATTTTGTCCTTGTATTCATTTATTTAAGGTTATGAGATCATCACAGCTATTTCTTAAGCAATACATCTATTGTTTTTCTTTCTATTAAGTACAATAATTTTGGCTATATTCCAAAATATTAACAATTACGATTAAAATCGACGATAATTTATACTCAGAAAATAAATTTACTCATAGCTTTGAGTATGTTACAAGAAAATAATACATCAATAAAATATAAGATTACTAATAACAACAAAAGTACATCAGCAAAAAAAGTCATGGGTCGTAAAAAGATTAATATAACGCGGATTAATGATGATCGTACGCGTCAAGTGACATTTACAAAAAGAAAATTTGGTTTAATGAAAAAAGCTTATGAACTATCGGTATTATGTGGCTGTGAAATAGCATTAATGATATTTAATAATAACGGTCGTCTATTTCAATATGCATCATCCGATATGGATAAAGTTTTATTAAAATATGCAGAATACAATGAACCACATGAATCATGTACTAATACTGATATAGTTGATGTAAGTGTTCTTTTTTATCCTCTTCAATTGTTCTGAATTTCATCGACAAAAATAGATCTTAAATAAAAAACATTCAGCTATGAAACCAGCAGCAAGTGGCAGCAGTGAGGATACTGAAATGATGGGAGATAACGATGAAAGTAACGAACCAACATTTGCTGAAAGTGTTAATAGTGTATGTATTTAACATATTCCTATGGATTCTTCAGTACAATCATTCCTTATCATTCATTTAGTTTCTTGTCACTAGCAATCTCAACTGTTCATCATCAAATAGCAATAGCCACAATATGACATTCCTTAGTAATAATAATAATAATAATAATTCTAATAATACTACAAGAACAGTTCTACCCGATTTTCAATATTTAACATCTCCGTCTGATGAGCAACAATTATCAACAACCATAATAAATCACATTCCCATTTATCCTATTCCGAAATCTATTGATGCTAATCAATATGGAAATAACATTACCAATAATGCTAACCTTCACTCAAGTACAACTCATGTAAGTAGGCGGAAAAAAAAGACGATTTACATAAGAATACAGAACAGAATGAAAACAAAGAAGATTTTCAGGTAACACAATCTCCACATACACCGATGAATCATTTTGTAGCTCAGCAACCAACAACACATATTGGCCGTATAATGACAGGTAAACTAGATGATTTCCATCTAAAGCAAAAACCTTGAAATCTTTCATTTTGTTTCAGTTGGTCCAGATATGAGTGTTTCGTCGATTGATCTCAGTGCACTTGCTTCACAATTGACGTCAAATTTTTTGGCATCTTTAACGAATGCTGCCGTTGTTACAACTGCTGATAATTCATCATCGGCAATACCTATGAAGTAAATATATATAAATATCTATGCATATGATTACCTCAGGCAAAAAAGTTTTTTCTCTCAAAATCTTAGTTTAATAAATCGAGATTGTCAACCAACAAGTATTGGTCGAGGTCAAACAATTATGCTAACGAATAGTCCGAATACCATTGTACTTACTGGCCAACAACAACAATTGCAACCACAGCCACAATGCCGAAATATTATTAAACAAGAACCCATTCTCTACACGACGACAACAGCAACAACAACATCAGCTGCCAGTAGAAACGATTTGTGCTATGAATCGAACATTAAGCAAAACCGTTTATGGCAATAATAGACATACATTTCCATCAAAACAAATTCCATCTAGAAAAACAAAAAGCAATTTTTCCAACGCATAATTTCAAAGAGTTCTTCGTTCTTTTCCGTAAACCATTTCTTACTGCTACCCCTTTATTATTCGTGTAATTCATACGACAATTTATCTTGTATCTATTCCGAATACTATCTATTTTTTTCTCTTTGTTTGATTTGTGTTTTTATACTATCGTAATCCTTTTCTCTGGAAATAAGTTATGCATCTATTTTAGAAAACTCGATTGTGTTTTTGGTTTTATTTGAAAAAAAAAGCAGAAGAATAGCTACTATCTAGAGAAAAAAATAATAACTATTTTTATCTTCAAGGGCAAACAAAACATCAGAAAAAAATTTATAATTTAAAATCTCATATTCGAAATGTTTACGTGTAGAGATAGATCTAAGTTGCTGTCAATAGCTACAAAATTTATTAGTGTATATATAGTAAAACCTCTTTACATGGGCACCCCTATAACACGGGGCACCTCACTTGTATGGACACTGGGCGGAACGACCGATCAATTTTTGCTGAGTATGAGTCTCTCTAACAAGTGCACCTCTAACCTCGAATAATGGGCATTGTTTTTTCAGTCCATAGTGCACATTTACCTCTCTCACATGGGCAGATATAGTGAATGTTATAATAAGAGTATAAATACTATTGCTTTTCTTACATCACATATTGATATCATGTAAAAAATGACGTCGTGCCATTATCTTCCTATTGATAAGAAGATTGAATTGGCCAACGACTACGGTGATGGACCTGGGCTATCATAACGCGTAAGCTATGTGAGAGATACAAGGTATCGAGGGTGCGGGTGTACTTCTTTTATGAAATCACGCCCTACATCCACACCCCACACCCAACCTCCTTCGCTCGTTGATGCACTTGAAATGGTTCGAAAGCTCCATCTACTCGCCAACCGGAACTTCATCAATTCGTCACTAATCTGAAATCAAAACTTACTGATGCCTACATCGAATAAAAAACTAACCGGCAAAGTTCAATTACAGATTTCTTTCGAAAAGCTTGACTGTAAATATGATGATAGAAAATAAAGTTAAATAAAAAAACTAATCAAATAAATTATACTACAATATTGGACACTATTCAAGATATAAATACCGATTGTATATATAAGTATCGGTACTGTCTATTATGTTGCTTGTGAAAACATTAGTAATCAGTATATATTAAAAATAACTCTATAACGCGGGCACCGTAGGATGGGCGATTTTAAAAAGCCCCGTGGTGCCATCCAAGGGAGGTTTTACTGTATATATATATATATATATCAATTTCTCTAACCAACACTCGTGCAATTCAGTTGTGAATGTCGATTAATGTATTCATTCGCACTTGTATATATATTTGTATATAAATAGAAGCGACCGTCTCTTGTTACGCTTAACAATTTACATGAAGATAATTTATAGATTGCTTGTTTTAGTTACTAATTTGTCTTTTACATCTGATAGTATTAGTATCTGTTGGACGTGTTTATTTTATTATTTAGCTAAGACAATGTCAACAGAATAAGATGAAGAAACAAAAAAAGAAATTGATAATAGTAAATTTTGAGGATAGCAAAGTGTACTTTTATTAGATAAATCTTTTGTTAGAAGTCTCATATATGATTCATCAAGAGAAAAAGATAGTATACTATTATATAATCTATAAAACTAAAGCATTTAAACGTATCATAAAACTTTTTAAAAATGATTCATTGTTTTTTTGCTATGAAATAGTTCATGAGACGTAGAGACTGTTCTTCGCTGATTCAATTTGTTCAGCATTCTACATTCAACTTGACAATGGAAACATCAGCATACACTGTATGATATTGTATTTATCAAAAATATCATATCATGATTTGGCACGAAAGAAAAAAGGAAGTATTCGACTAGAGAGAAGCAAATGAAATTATAAGAGATTCATGCAATATTTGTTTGCTACTGCAAACACCTCGTTTTTTAAGATTTACTTCTCTTATCTTCGGACAACAAAAGCCAAGTGTTAACAATATAGCATCTCTATTTTCTTTCTTTTTTTTGTTACATTTAGAATATTTTATCTTATCATTTTTCTTATTTTACTTCTCTACAAGGGGATAGATTCATATCATTTTCATTTATTCATTTTGAAATAGAAATGATGTTAAACCGAGTTTTATATCTGCTTGCATTATTAATCTCCGGATATTATGCACAAGATACTACAACAATTTCAATAGCTGACTGGAATGGTGATCCGCTGATATGTACAGTCAATCCATCAGCCCCGACTACTAGTGATAAACCATTCCCACAATTTCCGAAACAAGCAGAATTCACTTTAGAAGCAGTGACAATAAGACATGTAGACAATGCAACATTACCGAGTCAATTAACTTTATTTCAATATCTATATGATTTTGATGCAAATAAATTGATTATGATTAGAAATAATAATGGTTTTATTGATGTTGAATACTCTTATTATGAAAATTTGAAGAAATCAGTTTATATTCGTAACGAATTCTGTCTTGTTGTTGAGATTGAAAAAGATAATCCCATAGGTATGTTCAAAATATATATAAATAATATTGTAAATCTAATTTCTCTCTCTCTCTCTCTCTCTCTCTCTCTGTTATTTTAGATGGTACATCAGCTATTCGATCATCAAATGGTACATGGCATATTCGTCCATTGAATGAATTTCTTCTTTTTTCAAGTAATGATCCACGACAAGAACAAATTCGACCGAGATATTTAGGTGAAAGTGTAGTACGTGGAATTCCAGTTGATCAATGGGAAACTTGTATAATCAATAAAACTAGTCTTAGAACTATCAAACGTACATGGTCATTTGCTAGAAGAGGTTTTGTAACGCCAGTTGGTCCTGTTGGTGATTTTGCTCATCCAATTCAAGCTCTTATAAATGCTTCAATTTTATATCCTAATGGTTCACAATTTCAAGAATTTGATGAAGTATTTGATGTTTATGCATACAGACCTGGCATCGTAGAATCTGCTGAGCAATTAGTTCCACCAAAAGGTGTCTTTTGCAATAGTGGCGTCGGTCAACAATTAGTATCTCTTCGAGATGCTGGCATTTCATGGCCCGAACGTTTTACTGTTCGCGTTGAAGCATCATCATCACGTAGTGCTGATATACAAAAATTTCATTTACGCTATGATCGTGGCCGCGAACGCAATACAAAACGTATTCGTTATGATTATTTACCTAGAAATGGCGGTGATTATGTATCTGTTATACATGATTATGGTACAAATTTAACATATAATATTGATCGTCGTGTAGGTACATGTATAATCAAACGTGGTGTTGACTTTCCTGATGTTAGTCCAACTCGTGATCCGGTTAGTTTTTTTATTAAACATGAAAATGAATTGATTTCTTCACGCGACCGACTATGGGAATACAATGGACTTCGGAGTATGAAAAATTTATATTCTAGTAGATTATTATCTTTTTTATTATAAATATAATGTATTTTAGCATGCCGAGGAAATGGAATAAAATGCGCAACACTAACGACTGCAATTAATAACTTTCCTCCAATAGTTGAAGTGGATACTGGTATGCCAACTGGTGAAACATGGGATTCAACTAATGCTGAATATGCTTGGTCAGTACGTTCACCTTATTCACGACCACCACCTGATATGCAAAAAAGTTTTGATTATCCAGTATATTTATTCTTGAGATTTGTTCAATCCAGGGATCCAAGTAGTCCACCAGCATTCAATTCACGTACAGAAGATATTGAATATGAATTTTATGAAATGTCATATGAAACAGAAGCATCCGATTTTGATACAAGTATTTGCTATCGTTCGCGTGACTTTGAATATTTACATCTTGGTTTTACACTTAAAATTGATACGGCTAATGCTATTGATGGAAATCATTTAGATAGGCGTTTTCTTCAAAGAGAAGTTCATGCGACCCTGGCTGATAGAATGGACATAAAGTATTCTCGTATTTCCGATCTTAATGTTTTTCATGAATCTGCTTCTAATGAAGTTACTGTTTTGTTTACTTTACTTGGTCCAACACCAGAACCTGAGTCACCAACCGGTGTTTCTAATACAGAGACAACAGCTGCAATATCAAGAGATACTCTTCAAAGTTCAATAAATGGTGGAAAATTTCAATTCTCCATGAAACTGTCTAATGACATGACTACGGATGTTGTATTCACAGGTGTGAGCGGTTCATTAAAAAGCTCAAAACAAATTATGTCATCCCATGCAGCTGGAAAAAAAAGTTATAATGAATACTATACAAGTGGTGCGCAAGCGGGTGCTGTTATTGGTGGGATAATTGTTGGATTGCTTATCGGTGTTATTTTAGCAGCTGTATTTCGAATATGGCGTAAAGAACCTATGCCAGATATAAAAGCGCTACCAACTTCATTTTCAAATCCTCTACGACCACGAGATACGCCAAATAATCAAAAAATAAGTTTTTATAACAAAAAATCGGCAGCTGAAGAAAAACCTACAACCGATGCTTGAGACTATATAGATTTAAAAAAAACTTGAATATGTTTTTATTCCTCTATTTCATCTTCTTCTTTTTAAATAAAATCAAGAACAAACAAATATTGTTGTAATAAATAGTAAAACATTATTATTGTTACTATTATTGTTTATTCAAACTTTATCGTGAGCAGATATCCAAAGGAACGATGTCTGACTAACACGCGCTCCACAACAAAAATATGTAGACTTATAAAAAAATTTCATTTCTTATTTTCCAATAACAGAACAATTTTCAATAGAATATAGCATCCGAAGACGGAAGAACAGTTTAAATCTTATGCCACTGAAATAAGACTGATCAAAACGGAAAATATTCAAATTTATTTTCTTGTAGTTATTCGTGATGTTTCTAGTTTCTTTTTCTCACTTGAATTACTATTATTTCGAAATGAGAATTCAAAAAATTTTAAAATGTGAAATAAAAAGAGCATTGCTCTATAATCAAATGTATAACATCATCCATATGGGTTTGATTTAAGGAAAAAATTTTTATTATTAAATTAACATGGCAAAAACGAAATCTTTTCTACTGATAACATTATAATAGTTATATCTGATTCTTCATTGATAAATCAATTTTTGTAGAGACTGGAAATGAAATACAAATTATATGATGAATGATTACTTTTGACACTTGTTTTGAATGCACGAACAGAAATTAGAAAGGAAAAATTCCGAAAATAAAACTTTTAGAAATGTCGAAAATGATCATGTACGGAAGGAGAAATTCTCTCGCCATCACTCTCACTGTTGCATCCGCATTTTCAGTCTTTGATTTTCTTTTCAACATTTTACCTTTCTATCTGTTCCCATCATACCGTTGTTTTGCTCAACAAAAGTGAATAAGAATCGTGAGCAGTCTATTGGGTTGTTCATAAGACAGGCAATAAAAGAACGAAGAAAACTATGCAAATCAGATAAAAAGCAGACATATCCATCATCGCTGCTGCGATGACATTCAAAATAGTGTCTTGATTTTTTAGACTGTGACTGGTTTAAACTAGAACTGTTTCTGTGGCTAATCGATCAGATTAGCTATTTCTTACGGTATAGAATAACTTAAACCTGATATTCTGCAAAAATTCATGAATTTTTGAAATCTCTTCTTAAAATAGCTGCCACCGCGACAAAATCGAAAATACCTCTCCCACGCTTCTGTTGCTGTCGCACCACAATAGACATCTCTGATGACAGTGACAAACCAAGTATAATTAATAGCGAGACTGGGGCCGCGATCAGAAAAATGTGGACCTGTAATTCCCTAAGAGACAGAAACAGTAGTATATGACAGGTTAAACACATGACCGCAAACTGATAAAGCCTTTTTTCAAATATTTTATTGAATACTAATAAAACTACTATATTGATGTGTCAGGTTCAACTTGCAAATATAAATCCAAAACGATAAAGAGTTAAGTGCATTATTTTTGATTACATAATTTAAAAGATTCGATCAAATTATTGGTATCGTTACAAAATTGAACAGGTAATAGTGACATTGCTTGTTTACCGTGCTCTAGTTTTCATTTAATATATGTATTATCTATTCCATATCCGATATCGTGAACAAAAAAGCTCTAGCTTTAGCTATGTAACTTATATACATAAACTAATGCAATAGATATGTGAAAATAGTGTCATTCGACTGAGAGAGAAGTGGAAAAATCAAGCCATTTATATGAGATTTATGTAACTAAAAGTTGATAAAATTCACTAAATATCCAATTGTTTTTTTCGTGATCGATTAAACCTAAGTTCAAGTTGGTATGTTAAACACAGTATTCCGATTCATCCGTCTATTTCATAAGATTGTTTTACTATTTGACTAAATCCATGAATGAAATTCTTTTTCTCTTCAAAAACGTGGAAAACTATTGAAAAAAGTTCTATATAATGTTATCAGCTAGTTGAGTATAGAATATCTTATACTGTTTCAAAATGCGGCAAAACTCAATTCTTCACTTGAATATAGACAATGGAAGTGACGGCCGAGAAAATTACTCATTTAGCTAATAGTTACTTTTGCAAGTAGAAAACCAGTATTTACTGGACCAGTAGACCAGTATAATACTGGTACTGGTGCGTCCCTACACCACAGTCATAACATTTTTCCAAGAGACTCTTTGTCATGCTATTTATATATATCGAAAAATAATTTCTTGAATGCTACCAAACAGTATATTTTTAAGCTATAAATATGAATTTGCATTGTTGATTAATGTTTCGTTATCGTTATGTACTTCAAAATTCGTGCAAAAAGAATCAGTTTTGCAAACGCTTGTTTATATTTTCTTTATTTTTTGAATTAATAAAGATCATAAACAATGATTAAAGTTTTTTAATAATTGTAATACTTCAATCGTGATTGTATCTCCTTCTGTTTTCGATTTGGTTTAGTTTTTTTTTTTGATATTCAATTGCCACCCACTGCAATATTTATACCAATATCAAGTATTATCATGCACTCAACGAAATGGTTCAACATTTGCACGGCTAACTTATTTTGCTAATTCAATTTTTCTTCTTTAAAATAATTCATCACTTCTATGTGAAACAAGTTTTAATTAAACATTTCTTTTATTGTTTTGCAGCGCTATCTACAATGTACTGATTCGTTTTTTCGGTAGGCCCAATCGTGTCTTAAACACATATCAATGTTATTCACCAATACTTTTAAAATGCCATTATTGAAAAAAAATAGGATTTCATTTGTCTAGTGTCGGACTTTAGGGAAATTTCCCACATAAAGATTCGAAGTATAAAGATTTGCCGGCAAAAAGTATCTGAACAACGAATAGAATCCAAGAAATAAGCTTTCGAAAACCATTGAGAAGAATACTGTTTGATTGCTTTTTTTTAAATATTTTTAGCCGAAAGTATGAATGAATGTCAAGATAATCGGTAATATTCTCTTAATTTTCATCTTCTTGAACAGTTTGTTGAATTTGTTTTTTCCCTAATTTAGAAAATCTGATATTTCTTCGCCAACTGAATCCAATGATAGCGGAATAAATATCAATACTCAACGAACAATAGAAGTTAGTGTTCGCAATGATTTCGATATTGTCTATGAAAAATTTCATTTTAGACTACGGATGATAGTAATCTTCCATCAGGTTGGGAGCGTTTTGAAGGTAAAATTTTTCATTAAATAAAATTCATATGGAATAACGAACATTCTTATTAGACGAAGAGAGTGTATATTATTGGCATAAACGAACTGGTACAGTAACACGTGAACGTCCAGAATTAATTATCGATTCTCCATCATCAACACTTTCATCATCGTCATCATCAAATGATGCATGTTTTGAAACGAATTCATTACTATACAAAAGTGAATCACATTCTTCAATTAAAGTAAATAAAAAACCAAGTAGAGAAATACAACTCGATATTTTTGTCCTATTTCTGCGAAAAATGCATAGCATGTGACATGCGACGTAAAATTTCAGCTTCTTTGAAGGATTAAGCTTAGAGCAGAAACTCTATCAAGATTATTTTTCGTCTCATAGATAGAAGTCAAGTAGTGAATTACTTTTCTAAATCAAATTTTACTTTCTAGAGAGATGTACGACCATTCCTCAAGTCAAGGTCTCGATGAAACTTATCTATTTTGATAATATTATAATCTTTATGATTTTGAATCGAACGATATCACAAAAAAAGCTTTGTGTTTTAGCATTGTTTTGAACATTTCTAATACTATTGTACTTTTTCTTGGCTACCTTCTATTGATTATTTGTTGGCATTATTTATTTTAGGCAACTGATGAAACTACGCAACAGCATCGCTTTCATGTTCGGTCTCTTGGCTGGACTACCATTGAGGAAGAAGATTTAACGAATGAACGAAGTAGTCGTGCTGTAAATCGTTGTATTTATGAATCAACACGTGGCATTAACGATGGTATTGGTCGATGGGGCGAAGGAAAGGATCTCTATATGGATATTAACAATACAGATTTGCTTTTAATCGATCCAACTGAAATGACTATTTTACATAAACAATCGATACCATCGATTCGAGTTTGGGGCGTTGGAAGAGAAAATTCAAGGTTTTTATTTTTATTTTATTTTATTAAAGAAATGAAATTCTTTGTTTTTTCAAGAGATTTTGCTTATGTAGCAAAAGATAAAGATCGTTCAGCACACACTTACAAATGCCATGTTTTTCGATGTGATAATACTTCAGCGCGAACAATAGCTAATACATTACGTGATATATGTCGAAATCTAATGATTCAACGTGGTTTATTAAGTAAAACAACTGAGATTTTAGGTGATGGCGTACCTCAACATATAAGGTGGTTATTGATATGAAAAAGAAAATGTTTACATATGTACTTATTTTTTTTTATAGATCAGAATCTTTTACAGAATTGATAATAGCTGATACACCGAGTACTTAAAACCTATTTGCTTCGAATCATGAATTTACTTAAATTTTAATTTCAGTTACATTTCCAACACCAATGGAAGAACCAAAAAATAATCTATCATGTACTTATTTGGGTTGTGTTTATGTAGAAAAGCCAGGTGGAATGGATGTTCTACGACCAGCTATCGAGCAAGTTGCAACAACAGTACCTGAAGATAAATGGCTTCCAGTTTTTGTTGATATATCGCCATCGTCATTAACCATTTCCTATGACAATGTAAGCTATTTTGAGTTTATGACTTGAAATTGTAGAATGCAAACGAGATGTGCATAAACTTTTTTATTACTACACAGCTGTTATGATTCATTTTAATAGGAGTCCAAGGGACAATTACTCGATGTTCGTATTCGTTACTTATCATTTCTTGGCGTTGGACAAGACCCAAGGTAATTTTATTCGAATTTTTTCATATATATTTTTATAGAAAAAAATTTCTTTCAGCTTTTGCGGTATAATTATTCATTGTGCAGATAATTCATTTAAATGCCACGTATTTCATTGTTTACCGTCGTGCATTCAACTTTGTAAAAACATCGAAGTTGCTTGCAAAGTAAGCAAATGTTAAGATTTTCTTAAAAATAATTTTTTTCCCTTTAGTTACGTTATCAAAAATGTCTCGATGCTCATCCACAAGCTGCTCGACAAATCGAAACAACAAAAGTTTGTCATTCACTATAGTCTCATGTTTATCTCTTTACTTTTTTTCCAGAGTTATGGTGCTCAATTAAAAAGTTTTGTTGAATCATTCTGGCTTGGAAATAAACAAGCTACTTAACTATATGCATTCTTTGTCTTATTTATGCTCGCTATCAGATCTTCGAACTCTTTTTTATATTCTTTTTGCTGTGTGATTTACCTTTTGGTTAGAATTTAAAATCTTGTTTTTTTTTTGTTTTCCAATTAAACTTATTTAAGAATAATTTATCTAGATTACAGTATCAATTTTTCAGAGATCACCAAAATAGATTTTTATGAAACATGAGTGAATCAATTATGAATGTGGAAAGTACAGGTAAGTTGAATGATTATGATAGTGTCATTTCTTTTTTTCTGAATTGGAATTTAATTTAGTTATTGATGGAAGTTTTACTCAACCACTTGAAAGTACACGTTTACCTCAAACATCTAATGTAAGAAATTAATAGCATGCTTGTATTTGCTTTATTTTTTGAAATATTCTTTTAGTGGTCACCAAATAATACAACAATACGTTCTTCAAAAACTATACCATGCGTTACAAAATGTATGAATACTATTTTTCATTTTTGACTTTGAATGAGTATATTTAGTAGCACTGATTCTCGTTTACTAGACATGACTTCCTATAAATAGTATGAGTGAAAAGTACTGTATGACTTTTGTCAAGAAAGTCAAGATATTGTCAGTCAAAATTAGATATATTCGATATGTTTCACAAATAGTTGACTAAGATTAATGATGAGATGTGTCAAAGTCGGTTGTTTTGGTATCTGTCATACTAAATCCTTTTCTCCGTAGTTTGTGTCATCGTTCTATAATTAAAGATTAGGTCGCGACTGACAGGAATGTATTTTAGAATTTATTCACATCGCCTCTAGAGATTTGATTGTTCCGCGTGATAAAATAATTTAGTACTAACCTCTTTCATTGTAATAGTTGGCGTCTCGTAGCTTTTCAACGTATCAATTCATTCCGATCAGAAATAATTTCTAGCCCAAAACAAAATTGCCAAAGCTGTGTTAGCTCAAGGATTGTGTCCGGTTCTATTATAACATATCCTTATTGATACTTGCTCACGAGAAAATAAACTACAGGGCAAAATGATTGTGCAGGAACCCTACCAAAATTTTCTTTCATAATCATCGCCTAAAATAACTTTGTTATCAGTTGTTTCCAACCGAGAATAAAAACATATTACTATATCGATGATATTTTGAAAAATGATAAACATTTCCATAGTTCTTTTCGTGTATCAAAACAAAAAGAAACGCTTAAGTTATATTTCATCTAAAAAATACTCGAAAACGGGTCTTCCCTCATTGTTCAATTTGAGATACTGATCCTATAAAACCGAGCAAACTATGCCAGATTCAAAGCATTCTACCGCCTGATTGTCTAGTTTCAATTCAAGAGTTTTTCGTTGACTAATGGGAAAATATATTCCATTTTAGCTGAACAACAACTATACAAATTATATGCTCAAGCATTAGCTGATTCAGAAGTAACACAAGATTGGAGTAGTTGGGTTGAAATGATGGCCATCAATTGTCAAAAGTGTTGTTCTGAAGCGGAAATCTCTCATCCAATTGCTTTTCGTACTGGTCGACAAACGTAAAAAGATGCACCACCAAATCAATTTCTTATCTCTTCCTGTTTTTATATTTATCTACTGTAGACAATTATCTCGCAATATTCGCATGTTACAAGTCGAACGTGATAGTTGGTTATTATGGAATCGAGCACGTGACACATTAAATAATATTCGACAAGACCTCCCTGAAGTGGTAAATATTCGTCATTTAATTAGGCATGAATATTTTTTTTCTCGTTTTAATATTAATAAGATCCCAGGTAGTAGCGATCGATTAATTGTTGAACATCATCTTATCAATGATCCTCAATTACGTATGGCTAAAGCCGTACAAGGATGGTTACAAGCAATAAAACTCGATGAACGTTATCAAGCAGATCTCAAAATGGCTATGACAAAATTAGAACCAAAACGAATTTATTGGTTTGTTATATTCTTAGGTATTTTTTGGTATTTAATTCGTCATTATTTAGGGAAAAAACTTGCCATTTTCTTAAATCATCATATAATGCCAACCTTCCGAATCCATATATAACTTGTTTGGTAAATAAGAAAAAATGAATAATATTTATAGAAAATGATTTTTCATAGGATTTCGATGCTACACATAAACAAAAACGGCGTTTGTGTGATACAGATGAACAAGAAGAAAATGATTTACTTCAAATCGTTTTTTCTTTATTACGTGTTGGAGAATATTCCAAAGTAAATAAAAGAATTTAGTTCAAATAGAAAGAAAAACTTTTGTTTTTATTTAAGGCTAAAAGTATTTGTAAATCAACTGGTTATCATTGGTTAGCAGCGTTGTTATCTGCAAATGAATTATATCATGATGAAAATTACTATTGTTCAGAAGCTAGCGATATTACTTATCCTGTCGAAGGAAATCAAAAACGTATTCAATGGATTGAAAGCATGTATGAACTATCTATGGATGTAAGCAGAATGAATTCTAATAAAAATAATATCGATTGATAGTTTGGCAAAATAAATTTCGGAATTATGTTTTTAAGAAATCTTTCCTTGTAATCAAAATCATAAAATCAATTTACGTCTCATTACTCGCGCAGCGTACGAGGGAATTGTTACTCTTAATCGACTGCGTTTAATTGGAAATTATGTAGACTCAAGTGAGCGATAAATGATTAAAAAGGAACTGGCACCTTTAAAGTATTGCTACAGAGATATTAGTTTCATGCATATTTTCTAATTAAAAAGACTAGCTCACTTCCAAGTCTTCTGATCTAATTGTATCTTGTAAAAGACCACCAGCTCTGTTGGCTTATATAAATGCTACAAGAGACTTGTTAGTACTGCAGTCTTGGCTAAGTCAAAATTATCTGAGACTCATGCAACAATTTATTCTCTTTAAGCCCCTTCTCTATAGCAAGTTGATTCGAAATTGAGCTTTTCTAAGCGAATTCGCGACACTCATTTAAAAAAGTGACCGGTATTCTTAACATATTTTAGTCTAAAAATGATTGATCATTTGCAGAACTACTCTTAATAGATCACTTATATCGAACGATCATTTTCTGAGTGAAATATTGTTGCAATATTTTTTAATAGATGTATTGATTATTTTCTATTCATTAGATGCGTCTAAAATTGTACGAACGAGCCATCTATGGCCTTCTATGTGGTCGAATCGAAGCTTTAATACCTGTTTGCAAGACATATGCTGATTATCTTTGGGCATATACTTCATGCTACATTGAACAAGAAATTCATTATATTCTTATGTAAGTTCAGTAAAACAAAAAAAATTGAAATTCTCCTTTTCATTCTCTGATTGTTTATTTAGGCGTGCTCATGAACATGAATTAACTGATATAGAAAAACATCGGGTTCTGTCTGATCATGGACTAGAAAATCATCAATTGAAGATGCCATCAATATTTGACGAAATTCTTGCTGGTTGTCCAACTCATATACGGGATGAAGCTGTATTACCATTTAATGCAATTCAAAAATATTTGATACTCGCTGATTACGATCGTTTATTTCATAGTATATTATCGTTTTTACATACAAATAGTGAATCAAATGGAAGTTTATTACGTTTTGCCTCACATATTTGTTTATTTTTGTATGAACAAAATCATTCAGAAAAATTCAATCAAAATACTTTTATTGAAATTTTAACAACCTATATTCATCATCTTATTGAACTTGAATTTAAAGATCTTGTGTGCTATTATATATCGAAATTACCACCGAATGATCAATGTAAGCTCATATTTTGACTTTTTGTTTTTATACAGGATCTAAGTTGAGTGTTAAAGTGCAAAATTTCGACTCCTCCTCTCAGCAAAGTGCACATTTCTGTGCAAAAATGCCGAGAGTTCGACTACGAAGAAGAAAGATACGCGCAATATCCCATAGAAGACTAATGGCGTGTTCTAATTTATGATCTAATAATTTTTCTGAAGATTCAGTAAGACTATAGTGAAGGCTATATTTGTCACAAGCTATTATTCATTTCAAATTAAAAGACCTGTGAGTTTTTTTGGAGTGAGTTTTGCTAGGAACTAGTTAGAGATCTACGATTTTTATTTTTTAAAAGTGCAAAAGAAACTGCATCGAATTCTTGTTAGGAGATGTTTTATAAAAATTTGTGAAACAGAAAGTATAGTTTTAATATAAAAGTATTGGAATTTTGATTTTCAGTAGATCGTCAGCATCGTTAACTAAAGCTTGGTGTTAACTTTTTAATATGAATTTTCGGCAGAGTTTTTGACGAAAAATCCACCTTCTAAACTTATAAAAAGCCCTCAAGTTTTGAAAAAAACTTGACGGTGGACCTGAGAAAATCTGGTGATGAGAATCCGATGCGGTTTTATTTCCTTTTTTTTATAAACGCTGAAACTAGCAGATTTCATTCTAGTTGCTAGTAAAAATGATCCCTAAAAATACTCATTGTTGTTCTAATTTGAAATGGATAATAGACATTATTCTATGAATAGTAACAGTAGTTAGTCATTGTTTTTCTTCTTCATTATTCACGAAGTATGCGAATAAGTTTTTTTCAAAAATTAAAATTTTTATGCTTTTTTATTTTAGCAACAATAATGGCAAAATTTTTGGATACATTATCGAATCGACAAGATAAAGAATTCTATTTAAAACAAGGTTTTACATATAAAATTGATATTGATACATCATTATTAATTCTTGCGGGTAACCAACGACGAGATCAAACATTTGATAAAGAAAATAATGAAGAGATTATATCAACAAATTCAAAAAGTCTTAATGAAGTATGTTTATTTGAATATAAGTAGACGAGAGATTTTAATATTTATTTATTTTAGAATGATCATAAACAATTAGAAGCATTAAAATTATTAACAACGTTTTTATCAACACAGACAATAGATGCACTTCGCTTTGCTAATCTAATATGTCGATATTTTCTCAACGATGCAAAATATGAAGGAATTCGAATATCGTTATCGTATTTTCCACACGACATTGATGTTCATATTGTATGTTAAGGATAGACTTTCTTTTTTTTCTTCATCTAAAAGCGAATTTATATTCTCTTTTGTTGGAATTTTAGATTGAAGCAAATAATCGGCAACAATCAGAGGATGACATACGAGAATTTAAAGCATTCGGAGCTTATATTGTAAGGATATTTTATTTCAATAGGCTAGTTTGATTCTAACTAGATAAATAGACGAAAAAATAGTGGAATTTATAAATAGTCCATAGCCCGACTGTTTTCTAGCATGGCACTCCCTCATAGTTATGAGAACTTAACTGACGTAGGTCAAAAATATTGAGAAAAGGTTTTCAAAATGAGATCCCATTTATCATTTACGAATCTAATTCTGACAATTTTTCTTCAAAGAAAAACATTTTGCGTTATTTATTGAAATACTAGTGAAAAGAATCATAGACATTGACTAATACTCTTCGAATCAGACGAATTGTCGCTATATGCCATCCTTTATACTAGAATTTCAGCACACTAAATTAGATCTTTTTTTTCATATGATATTAATTCTGAATTAAAAAATTGTCTGGCAAGACAAACTTGAAGTCCTGCTTTAGTTTATATCCATACAATTATCATGCATCGTTTCGAATATCAAGAAAATTTCATTTTTGTGTTACAGGCAGCTCTAGAAGCTATTCAACGTTGGTCTGAATTACATCAAAAACAGCAAGAGAATATTTCCACGGCTACACGTGAAGATCAAGCTTATTTACCAATAGTAATAAAAGCTTGTTACGAGGTATTTGATTATCCACAAGGTTGGCTAGTTGATATCACGGTATGTTGTTTTGTTTTCCAAATCTGTTGTTATTTTTTATTAATAGAATGTTCACCAAACACTACCCGATAATGAAAATCGTCAAATTGAAATGTCAATCTTACGTCATAAATATATACCAATGTTAGCATGTAATCTATTTCGTATATTTGATTTAGTTAAACACGAACAAGAAACATTTCGTTTAATTGTATTTCTATCTGATAGTCGAAAACAACAACTTTATACAGTAAATAAAAAAAGCAAGATAATTTTTGTTGCTCATTTAGTTCTTTTTCTTTCGTTTTCTTTTAGTTATTTTCCAAAGAAACTCTTAATTCAGTACTTCTATTAACTGAGCATGCAGCTGAACGATGTCTCGATCGACAACAACAGCCACAGACTGATGATATAACAGTCAATCTTTTTCTATAAAAATTAGTTAATTGATGTCAGATATGAAATAAAATTTGTGATGTGTGTTATCTATATGTGTCCAATAAATAGGTTTAGTTTCTTTTTCGTTTCATAAAAATCATTGAAATTGTGGAAAAAAAACAATATTACACGAGAGGAAATTGCTCTATTGTAATTAACTGGGAAAGAATTGAAGTTTTCTATTAGACTAAGATAAATAGTATTGCTACTCAAATGCATCGGATGTTGCGTATTTGAAAATAATCTATCGAATGTGATAATCGTTGGTTGTTCACAATCTTTTAATACCAATTGAAAAATATATTTGCAGTTCTTTTAAATCGTTTTATTATGGTGTTGTTGTATGGATGACCAAAAAAAATGTGGATTTTTATCAAAATAGTCTGGCGTCCACTGGATGGCAGAAATGAATTACAAAGTAATTCTAAAATATGAATTACAAAATAGTTCAAATTCTGTTACTGTCTTTCAAGTGACTAAGCAGGTACCATCAGGTACTAGCAGGTACTAGTAGGTACTAGAAGGTACTACCAGCTACTAGCAGGTACTAGTAGGTATTAGCAGGTACTACCTGGTGTGGGTGTGGGTATGGGTGTAATTGGTCCCTAAAGTGAAATTACGCCCACACCCACACCCTCAAGGTTTGAAAAATCGGATATTTCTTGTGATGCTAGCGTTGAAATTGAATCTAGATCTATTGCACAATTTATATAATAGGAATATGTAAACATACAAAGTAAAAATATATGAGTTCTTTTATTCCAATTTAAATAACATAGCCTTTCTTTTTATGATTGTCCATTCATGTTCCAAGTCGAATTCGGCTGCTACCAATCTTCCAGTACCTTCTAGTACCTGGTAGTACCTGGTAGTACCTTCTAGTAATAACTGATACATGTATTAGTTGTATGTGTAAATTTTGAATTATTTTGTAATTCATTTCTGTCATGAAGTCTCATAGTTGCTTAAAAGCAAATGTACATAGTTATTAAAACGATGATCGCGTTTATCATTTTCGATAAACCATACAAAAATCGTCATCAAATTGCATGCATCCAGGTAGAATTAAACATTCTAGGTACGACAGTAAACGGATAAAACGTGGCAGCTTTATCGAGACTTGTGATTTTTCTACGTTGATATCAGTTTTTATTGTTGTGACGAATAAATTGCGCAGCATTTTTAGCGGCAAATACAGAACGTCGTATAACATTGCTGAATAAATACTGCTGCTTGTAAATATAATCAGTAACTTAGAGCAGTGCGTTGAAGATTTGTTTTGATCATATTGACTTTTCATCCTATATTATTCCCAGGGTTGTGAGAAGACACACATTGTGCCAAACGACAACGATAGCAGCAGCACTAATTTAAAGTGGAAAATTGTTTTACATAGCAAGTCGCCTCGGTTTAAATCGCTGTAAGTAACCTGAAAAAAATATGTCAGGCTCGATTTTAAGCTTTATTTTTGTATTATTCTACTAATAGTAAACAGAATCGTAAAAAATATCGAAAATAAATAGAACATTCATTTATTCGTTCTTTTTGGGATCAGCAGTTGCAGAATGCCTACGCAGCAGAATTCAGAATTCTGTAAACTTCCCATGTCACGAATACCGCATCAATTTTTGCGGTAAACCGCGGTAATTTTAGAAAAGCGGAAAATTTGTATGAAATGGGTGCCGGGAACCGGAGCGGTAATACCGCGGTTAACCGCTAGTTTTTCCGGTACCCTTTTTTTTTTACCGTCATCATATAGGAAAAAAGATGCCTAGAATAGCCCGATCAATGACTTTTAGCAACAATTTTTTATAAACGCTCAGCAAACCGGTTAATCGAAAAATACCGGCGGTAAACCGCGGTAAATTTGTGTTGATGGGAGCCGGTAACCAAAGCGGTAAAACCGCGGTAAACCGTCAATTTTACTCCGGTTTTTCCAACATGGGTTATAATATTTTTAAACAAATCAATGCTTATAGAATAGAATTCTATAGAATTCTATATTGGCAAGATTAAAGTATATCACCCAGGTCGAGCAATCCGACAGTAGGCACCTATCGGAACTCATCCGATCCGACTGGAATCCAATAGGATTTTATCGGGTCCTGTCAGATCTTACAGAATTATCGTTGGATTCCGGGTCGATGAATCGATGTCAGATCCTCAGTGTCGGATTCCTATGAATTCCAAGAAAAAACCGTTGCATGTCATCGGGAGTTCATAGGATTCCGACACTGAGAATCCGACATCGATTCCTCGACCCGGAATCCAATAGAATTGTATCGGATTGTAGGATATTTCTAGGTTCCTATCGGATCCGATGTCGGATCAGTCGACCTGAGCACTTTTGCTCTTCATTTGATATTAGAATTCTATTGTAGCTTGTTTGAATTCTGCTTAGAATTCTATAGAATTCTAGGGTAATGGAATATATTTTGTGTAAACAAATGCGTTGGATATGTTGTTCGCTTGGCACAAATTTGGAGGATTAAAGTTGTTTTCGTAAATTTTATGGATACAGGATAGATTTTATACGAAATGAAGGGAATCTAAAACGACTAGTTTAATTGAAAACATCGACACTTCTAATTTATTTCAAACTTACTGATGTCTCTGGTAAACGTGAAATTTATACACAACAGTGTTCTGCGCGCGGATCTTCCTGCTTCAAAAACGGACTGGCAGAACATAGTGCGTCAATTCAAAGGCAACTTTCCAAGTTATTGATAATATAAAAAACTGTTTGTATACTGTTTAAGTGTTTTTGTAAGATAAGCTATATGTAGTTTTATTAAAAAGAAATGAACGAAATTATGTTAGAGTCAGTAGATGACACTCACTGACGCTAAACGTTTCTCGTATGTTATCTATTTCTTGAATCTCTAATTTGATTTGTTACGTAATCTCTCACCTACGACTCATCTCGTGATTATCTTTTTGTTTTTCGTTATTGCGCAGTTGTTGATGTTCTATCGTATCGAATACTCGATATTCAATATATTCTATATATGATACGACGACAAAATCTATTATTGAAACATGTTTAACTCTTTATTTTTGGCAGACTAAATATTAGCTCTACCATTGCTACATAATCCCCAAAACGAGAGCTAACAAATTACAAAGATACGAAACAATTTGTTCATTAAATAGCTTGTTTAATTCTACAAACCTGACTTTAGCGTAT
The DNA here is from genome assembly GCA_905331475.1 of Rotaria socialis. Taxonomy (NCBI): domain Eukaryota; kingdom Metazoa; phylum Rotifera; class Eurotatoria; order Philodinida; family Philodinidae; genus Rotaria; species Rotaria socialis. Next base: position 64,397 of record CAJNYU010000755.1, on the reverse strand, counting down.
ACAAAATATTTCATTCTCAATAATGCATGGTATTGTTCCATGTTTGATATAAATGCCAATGTAAATGTTTCTTCTTTTCTCTCGTTTCATGGTGTAATCATGATCAACTATCTTCGATGTGTATCAATTTCTTCTCTAGACATGGATGACTAAAAAAAAAAAATCTAGAGATGAGCAAACAACCATCATTATATCAACATCTTTTTCCAAGCATACTCCTCAGCAGTTGACTACAATAAATCACACAAAACCTTTCATTTTTAAATAAACATTTGAGCTTTGTATTCTGCTCCTACCGATAGAATTCTATTTTCCACTTGTGGTCGTGCGTATGTTTATATTATGCTACTTTTTCGCTATGTACGAAATAACAAAATTCTGAATTCTGCTGGTTAGGCATTCTGCAGGCCCTCTTTGGAATAGGTAATTAGTACATTTAGTCACACATAAATGTTCTCATTAGAATTTACATGAGTTTACTTATGACTTTCTTTCTTTCATTTCTTTATCTACACATTTTCTGTACTATTATCGATTGATTGTTATAAATCGAATATAACTACATTCAGTAGATTCGAATTTGAAGCTGAATATTATTTTAAAGAAGTTCCCTGTATTTAAATTCCCAGACCAATGATTCCGGAGAACAGATACTGCGGGAACCGGCAGGAAAATGACGTAGAATATCTTGGGCCTGGATTCGAATATTTACTGAATGTATTCGCTCACAGAGGGAACCAAACCCCAAGTTAGAGGGATCTCGATAGAACTAGATGAATTCTATCGAACGAACGATTCATTTTTTGTCCAACGCCATTCCTAACTGGAGAAAAATGCAAAATACTGCCAAAAAATAAGGGAAAAGGCAGGTCTTTTTGGTAAAACTCGTCACGATTTGCTCAGCGAGGGAACCAAAAGCTGAAATTGACAGAGCTAGATAGAACTTGGCGATTTCTATCGTCAAGTTCTTCCTAGGATCCNTTGTCCAACGCCATTCCTAACTGGAGAAAAATGCAAAATACTGCCAAAAAATAAGGGAAAAGGCAGGTCTTTTTGGTAAAACTCGTCACGATTTGCTCAGCGAGGGAGCCAAAAGCTGAAATTGGCAGACATGGATAGAACTTGACGAGCTCTGTCGAATGGTCATTTTTACAGTGCTATTCAGTAGTTGGAAGTCCTCCTAAAATGCAAATTCATTGTCAAAAGCTGAGGTTTCCAGTAAAACCCGTCGCGATTCGCTCAGAGAGGGAATCAAAAGCTGAAATTAATCTAGATAGATAGAACTTGACCAGCTCTATCGAATGGACGCATAACCAGTCCGATTTGACTGTTAGATCCCCTCCGAAATGGAAAATCCAGGTCTTATTGCTCGTTTCTCTGACAAAGTGTTGCTGCCTTTATAAAGCTATAGAGATTGACTCGATCAAATTTTTTTTCTCATAATGTGCTGTGAAAGAAGAATTTCTTTTAATTTAAATTTATTTTCTATATGAATATAAATTCATTTTATGATCTTCGTAAGATTTGGATTGCTTTGAACTGTTTGAGATCACAATTCGATAGCGACATCATCGAATTTTTGTTTCATTATTTTCCCGAAAGATAGACATATGTGGACACAAGTCTATACTTTCGGAGGGGATCCTAGGAAGAACTTGACGATAGAAATCGCCAAGTTCTATCTAGCTCTGTCAATTTCAGCTTTTGGTTCCCTCGCTGCGCAAATCGTGACGAGTTTTACCAAAAAGACCTGCCTTTTCCCTTATTTTTTGGCAGTATTTTGCATTTTTCTCCAGTTAGGAATGGCGTTGGACAAAAAATGAATCGTTCGTTCGATAGAATTCATCTAGTTCTATCGAGATCCCTCTAACTTGGGGTTTGGTTCCCTCTGTGAGCGAATACATTCAGTAAATATTCGAATCCAGACCCAAGATATCCTATGTAGGAAAATGCGGGGAAAACCACCGTATCCTGCAGGAAAACACTGAAAATTGCGGGAATCGGAAGCAGTATTCCGGTCGGAGATTTTCAGCTGTTTTCCGGTGATTTTCCAATCGCTTGTTGTCTGCAAACACAGGAAATCGCTTGGAATACACGGGAAAAATTCCGACCGGAATACTGCTTCCACGTTTCAGTGATTTCCGGTGTTTTCCTGTCGTCTCCTGCCGTACGAATTCGATCTGGGATTCAGGCTGCGTTTGAGGTTTTTGTCAATTTTTCATCATAAAGATTTAGTCGATAGTTTACTATGGTTAGCGAACAATAATTTCTAGTTTTTACTTTTTTTAAAGCTTTTCTTCGTTTCAATAATATCATTATTTTAATAAAATAGACCAAGAAAAAGAATTTTACAATTAATATTTGACATTCACAGACGAATCATGTCGCGATTTAGCTAATACAACTAGGGCAAACCCTACTAAGAGTACGTGCGAACGAAGAAGAACCCTTCTTTCTCCCCTGTGAGGCTCACTTTTAGGGATGCTTTTATTTAATCTTATTTTAATCTTTTACGCTCAGTCAATGATGCGTTTTCTTTAGATTAATTGATCTTCTGTCGTGAGCTCACGTAGACAGTTATTTTACCTTGTATAAGTAAATAGATAATCAATGATGTTTAATAAGATCAATTGATGAAATCAGCAGATTGAAGGGAAAAGTAGATTTATGTAAATAATGATAACAGTGAAGAAAAAACAATAAATCTGGCAAACAAATATAAGGATAAATCCTTATATATTCGAACGAGAAAACTAAACAACGCAATAACGAAAAAGCATAGCTAAACCAAAAAGATCACATGATCTCAATCATGAGAAGGATTATCCATATCAAATAGAAAACAAGTAAAGAAAATGTATTTCAATGATATGGATAAGTTAGCGTCATGAAGTGACATCTAGTGACGCTAACATCCCCGGTATTGTACAGTAATAATAAGATGAAATACACTTGATTTTATAATACATCTAATGTATGGTGAAATCAAGTGTACTGTTTAAGATACGGATAGATACAAATTAGTACGGTGTACTGAAATTGCTATTGTCCCAAAACAGACTGTAAACAGTATTCCTTGTGATTGACTTCAATAGCTAAATATTTCGCATAAACGCTGAAAATCTGAATATTGTGTGTATGAATTAAATCAGACTGTGTCGATGAGAATGAACTCAAGTCTTGTACTCAAACTTTTATTGATTCTTTTATTTTCGAATATCTGATCAATGTACATTTTTTATTTGATGCATTTTGTTTTCACATATTTTCTCTAGATTATTAATGTGCCCCGCTTGTGATCGTTTCAACAAGGATGTCTTTGCATGATTGATTGCAAAATGCAAGACATCACTATCTACTTTTATTTTATCTATCTGTCCTACTAAATGCACATGTAACAGCAAATAATTCCAATTTCGGATTACAGTATATAAATAGTAGTGCTATGTGAGAAACAAAAGTTATTAAACATTTTCAGTTGTCTAATCTAATATTTATCAAAAAAATAAAATGCATCAAATTATTTGCCTTGATCACGTACTAAAGCTATGTGACAGCGAAATAAATACAGCGTGAAATTTCATTTTTTCACCCGTACTCTTATTGATTGCAAAAGCAAAAAGGAATGAAGAGAACGAAAGAAAGTTAGCGATGCTTGACGTAAAAAGTGAGAAACTATAAATACTGATTCTACTGTCATCGTACGATTTCAAACTCATTAAGGCCTCACTTCTCTATTTTCAGCGTTCTTCAAAATGAGTCTTGAATTACAAACGAATGTAAATGATGTACTCAACGAAGATCAATTAATGCTGGATTCAAAACCAAAAAAGTAAGTCAAAATTGGTTTTCATTTATTGACTATGATTGTGATTATAACCCCCCCCCCCCCTTTTAATTAATTAATTTTTTGCTAATTACGAACTTTAATTAGCGTTCTCCATCAAAATATGCCTGATTCTTAGCATTTTAAGCTGGAAATATTAAGAGAGTGTGTTCACAATTATAATGACACCCTTAAAACCCTAAAAATACTGATGGAAATCATAAAAATCACCTTAATTTTCTGGAAAACCTTTTAAATCAAATATTAGGAAAAAATGCGGTTCTTAATACAAGACCCCTTGGAAAATTTTTACGCTGGAACATAATAGAAGACCTGGGATCCTTTATTGTGGGGGGAGGGGGGAAGGGGTTCACTCTTAGTCATTTGGACTAATAATTTCAACTGTAAAAAAAAATGGCGTTAAAACGGAGGTACTACAACGTATTTTTCATACCATAATTCGTCAGTTCGTTTACTTCCGTTCAAGGTGGCAATTTCTCAAACATGAGCAAGGTTGCCGTTGAACTTAATATCATTCTTAATTTTCATTGTAATATTGCATGTCTCGTATTTATTATGTTCATTTTCACAGAAGAATATATTTTTAAAAGGATTAACTATAACTATGTAGTTAAAACTTAATGTGAATTTTTTTTTAGTTAGTTCTGCGTCTTTTAGTCGATTATCGGTTAAACCAATGAAAGAACATAGGAAAACTGATCAAACTGTACTATTCTGTATAGCTATACCGTTTTATTAGCTTTTTTCGAGACTAGAAAAAATTGGAATCAGAAACGTCTTTTTGGCATCTGTGAGTGATTTCAGTGAACTTTTGCTGAACATAAAAAAATTCATCGCTCAAAAGCAATACTTAAAATTTCAGTGTTTATCATACTTGAACCTTTTCTCTATGACTTACGAATAGGTTAAGTTTTACTTCATAAAAAATACCTTTACAACAAGTTCAAAAACGTCAGCATGAAAAAAAATACAAAATTGCGATGTTTTTACAATAGTACAAAAAGGAAGTGTTTTCGTTTTTCATTAATTTTGTTTGCTCTCAATTTTATTAGTGAAAGGTTTACCCTCTTAAAGGTTCTATGAAATTTCGGCAAAAAGAATTTCGTCATCTGAATTTGGGTAAGGTTGTCGAATTTCTACAATTGTCGAAATTCTTATGAAATTACGACAGAATTTGTTTTTGTTGGGTATTTTATTCAGGGTTGCCACCTCTTCCGCTTTTTGCGGAAAGTTTCCGCTTTTTCACTTTTTTTCCGCTATTTTTCCGCTGTTCCGCTTTTTTCCGCTTTTTCGTATAAAACGTGTTGCATATCAAACATGAGTACAGAATAATATTTGATATTATTGAATCAATTCTTATTGTTTACAAATATCGCGAGTCATCGTTTTTTTATGTTTTGAAACGTTGATGAAATGAAAAAAATGCCTAATATTCTCAGAAGGATTACAAATCTGCAGCAATATAAGCTTCCGCTTTTTTTCCCGCTTTTTCATTTTTTCTTTCCGCTATTTTCCGCTTTTTAGACTTCATCAGGTGGCAACCCTGAGTTTATTGTCCATATTCCATCAGAATTTGGACAACATAAAGCGCAAAACGAAAGTTTAAGCGAAATTGATTGTTCAAGTTCTTTTAGCATGTCTTTATTCAATTCCTTTTTCATATCAGGAGATACGGATATGATTCAAATGGTGATATAGATAGTTGAAGGGGTCGGTTACATGATATGTTATTAAACGAGACTCTGTCTTGTTATATAGAATTTTCATAATTGAAATTCTTTTTCCATGCAAAAATAGGTTTAAGTGCCTTCCAATTTTTCGCATTTTCTAACCAAGATTTTTTCACAGACTCGATTTTCACCACCAAAACTTGTTTTTTGTGGATTTTTTTACCGATTTTCGAAAATTAATCGCAATTTTTCTTTCACCAGTAAATAAGCGTCACACCCGCCGTCATGCTAATACTTTCCTATTTGTTATTTTGTCTTACTCACTACGACTTTTAGGTTGCACAAAACGCCTTTCTTCACTTTCCTCACTTTATGCCGATTGTTTATTTTTAAATGAAAGAAGAATAAGCTAACAAGATTAAAATAGAAAGACAAAAACCGAAAATATTTTCACGACATATAAAAAGTGGTTTAATATAAAACAAGAACAAATCAAAACGAGTTTTAAGCATAAGAATGAACATGATTAATACGTATAAAATTTAACTTAACTTGTTTATTCATTAGCTTCACCTTGCTGTTTATTATTGTTGTAATTGGTAGCTTGGGATGTAGAAGTGGTTGCAATGAATTCATCTGGGGAAAGAACAAAGTAATAGTCAATCAATGATTTGTGAAATACATCTTTTTTAATCTTAGCTTACTGAGTGTTGCTTTTGACTTCAACGTTTTCCCTTGATTTCGTCGCTTGCTGAGAATAGAATCATGAACAGGTGGCCAAATAATCGACATTTCGACTTCTGAAAAGCTAAACTTTTGTTTAATGGCACACGCAAAAAAAACATAGCATGAAAATAGATACATTTAAAAAAATGTTGTAATTTATTACGTACCATATATTGCTTTAATTCTTGCGTCTTCATCAATTTTCTTAACATCGACATTCTGTAAATCTTGTTTATCAAGAAATAGTGCGTTAATTGACTTTAAAGCATATTTAACTGTATTTTCTTTTGTACCTTGTATTTTTACTAATGAAACAATAACACCCTCCCTTCTAGTATATGCCTAAAATGGAACAATATTTTCGAAAGAATTGAGCTTACAGGTTACTGCTTTTAAAATATAATTGAACTTTCTATTTTTTGTTTCCGCATGATTAAAACTGAGCCTGGCTTTAGGATTTACGTATAATTGCGTTGAGTGCTATTGTTAAAAATCGTATAAGCTCGTGCTAGAATCTTCATAGTATTCAAATAGAAAGATGCAGTGTTAGGACTTCTTCCATATAAAATTCCGTTTATTTTCCATAGTCAACTATCAATAAGACATTGGATATCTTCTCGGGTCGTAGGTCTTCATAAACTAGCCTGCATCTCGGGAAAAATACAAATGAACAACATGAAACGAATAACTACAGTTTCATGTGAAGTACACAAGTTACCTAACAGCAACGTGACGGTGTATTCATCTAAAAAAACTAGGCTTCGAACTCAGTCATATATTGCAGCGATAATGTAGAATGATTTTACAGAAATGACTATTGAGATACACTGTATATAAATTTTAATTCGAATGCTCATAATAGCATTTTAATGATGGATAATTTATTAAAATCAATATTATAATGTTTATAATAGACATGTGCCTGCTCAATGGGCTCGAACAACATGCTTTATATTGATTGTGGTCATGAATTTGAGTGCCTGGATTGATTTGGAAGGTTTAATAGGTGAGATACCTCTTATTGTTGTTCAAGCACCAGAAGGATGGGCATTACCATCTGCGGCATCTTTATGCCTCAGCATGGCAAATATTGCACCTGCTATTATCGTATTGCTCCGCTGGCGCCAAGGAAGCCGGTTCTCAGAGATTCCCTATATTTACCTGATTATCGTTGTTGGCTTGCTATCATGTTGTGTACTAGCTTTTACTTGGCAACGAACGATCTTCTTATTTGGAAGTGAACGGAGTGTATGGTTTTTTTGTTGCTTTTTTACTCTATCAATGCTCGACTGTTCATCTTCTTTGGTCTTCTTCGATTATATGAAGCGATTCCGAGACCACTATTTGACAGCTGTTTTTCTCGGCGAAGGACTCACGGGAATTATTCCTACGTTTCTATTACTCGCTCAAGGTGTAGGTGGTGAGGCAACCTGTGTTTTAACTACCAACGGTACTTCTCTGGAACCTATCTATAGTGAACCACGGTTTAGTGTTAAAATTTATATCTTGCTTCTTGGATGTGTTATCGCGGCATCCCTAATCGCCTTCATCCTACTCAGATGGACAAACATAATCGCATTGGCTGATGCTGTTCAATCAGTAAGTATTTTATTTCGATGTTCATTTAAAAGTTCTAGCCAATTTAACAGAGCGTAGCTATTGAGAATAATATCAGATTTGTAAGAAACTCTATCACCATTGAAACCACTTACAGCGTAAAAATTTTAAGTCACATTCAAATACATGCGAGTGTGATACTATGAAAAATAACTTTCAACGTTGAATTGATTAAAACATTGATTTAATCATGTTTATTTTTTGACAAAAACATGCGAAATTTTTAAAAATTAGTTTTTATATTGTCATTCCACACTCCCTTTTAAATAAATGTATAGATGCAATATAAATTATTCATGTATTTAATTAGCGATCATACGAAAACATTTAAGTTGAAAAGAAACATTCTGAAATGATTTATAATTTTATTTCGATGTATTGATATCTAAGATGATAAACTATGCTAAACGAGACTACTGAAATTTTGAATTTGACAAAGTTTTTCTTTGTTAAACATAATTATTTGAGTAGATAGTACACGACACATGTTCATATCTCTAACTCTGACCAAATCTGAAATACACGACTGTTAATTCTCATAAGAAAATTATATTATAATGTTAGTAAATCCTATCTAATTCAATTAATTCATTAGATTAAGGTCATGCTACATCTTTTCTTACTTCATCTACATTATATCACTTGTTATAAAGCGAGAGATAGTTCTTGTTATAATTTTTACGAAGTCTGAATATATGATTAAATTTGATGTGCAAAACAGAAAATAACTGTAAAACAAACAAAATAACATGGGTGACACAGCTTTGACACTGGATAAGGCGAACACGAAGCAAAATAGTATTTAGAGTTTATAGTCTTTTATTTGTTTTCAATGCTATAAATGTCTTAAAATAAATTTTAGAATTCAATTAAAACGTTTGCACATTTCAGGTAATTTATCAAGCAGAAGAACTTACAACTGGCACCGATCCTAACGAGAATTCCTTAATGACTTCTGTAATTGAATCGCCTGAATCGAAATCTCGCCCACAAATGACTCGTAGAGTATTCATTTTTCTATTATTGATCAACATTATTAATTCAACGATGTTATTTGGATGCTTGCCGTCGCTGAGCACATACGCTTTATTACCATATGGTCAAAAAGCCTTTTACTATTCGAGTCTTTTTACTCCAGCAGCATACTCAGTTGCATTATTGATTAATTTGCGTTGGGAAACCATAACACTACGTGCAACAGTCATAGGATCAGCGATTGGACTAATGCTTTGTATTTTTATCATAATAATTGCAACACAAAGCCCATGTCCTTGGTGGAGTGATACGACACATGGAGCTATAATAATTGCTATTTCTTGGTTTCTAGCAACACTGATTATTGCTTTTCTGCGAATCACTATTGGTCATCGAATTAAATTAGAATGGAAAGACGATCAGGGAATGTTTTATTTTGGCGCAAGTATTCAACTTGGTTTACTATTAGGTGCAATTCCGATGTATTTTTTAGTTAATGTTTTTAATGTTTTCACCGATCGCGAGCCATGTGTTATATACTGCCTGACATAAGATATTTAAAAAAATAAATAAATTAGCCAAGTTCACTTTTGCAATAGATTAATAGAGGAACTGTAGTAGATATTAATATATTCAAAATAAAGCTATAAATATCGAAAATTTTGAGTTACATAAAAAATAACTGAAGATTATTGTTCAAACAGCAGATAAAAGCAGAAAAGGCGGCAATGACAAAGTCAAATTCCATGCTCCTGTCCCCCAATAAAACTGCCTGAAATCGTGCAATTTTCGGGTTTTCATTAATATTTGTTACGTTTTTGTTATAGAGGTAGCCAAGAAAGAAATTGTTGATTTCTATTACGTAGTCTACAACTGATGTCATCTTCATATAACATTCTTTTTTAATTCTGCATAATTCATGTCACTACATCACATCGATAGGCCAATCAATGACAAACGAAGTCTTTCGTTCTCACAATATGAATGCATTAATAAGCTTAAAAATTATACAATTTATTGTACATTTATGCTGGTATCACACTGAAAACAAAAACGGTACAAAACGAAACATTTAAAGGTTTCAATTTCTGAAACGAAGTCGAAACCATTTTGAGATTCGTACGAATAAGGTTTCGGAAAGATCCTTCTTTTGATTCCTTGAAAATAGGATTTACCCTACGACTTTCTGACTAAATCCAATATATTATGATGTCGTTTATGCATCTCAGCTTGAACATCTATTAAAATATACTTAAAAATATGCCCGATCATCCAAACCTTAACCTGCTGTCTCATCTATATCTTTCTCACTATTTAACCTTAGAAATAACTTTTTAAAGCAATTGCTTCCTATATTCGCAAAACTCTCTTCATCTATTTATAAATATTCCTTAAGATTTATATCTACTCTTAACCAATTATTTCTATGCACCAGAAAGAAAGGTACTATATCGCACTAAAGTCTATAATGACTTTATATGGCACTTTTTTTTAGTGCAGTGGCTAATACAAACGAGAACATCCACAATTTCGTATGCAATCCTCTTTCTTCATGTGGTCACGCGTTAGATGGAATGAGCCATAGATGAAACCAGTCTGGGGGTTTTTATCGACCAATTACCGATCCGAAAAGATCAGCCCGAATAGGATCGGCTGGTGTACCGGTCATATCGTGCTACCATTAATTAGCAAGTCTATGGACGGACGACCGGTCAGTCTAGCAGTTACCGACCTGTCCAAAATTCGTAACAGTACCAATTCCATATATGAAGTGGGTATACGTTTACAGAAAACCTACAGATACAGGTCTATATCTTAGATGGACTAGTAATCAACCTCGTAATTATAAAATTAATTTAATTAAGTGTCTATGTACTCGTGCGAAAAGAATATGTTCATCTGATTATCTCTTCAAACAAGAATTAGAATATTATAAGAGCATTTTCATCACGAATGGTTATCCTATTAATGTCATTAAGAAAACTATACATAGTATTGAATTAAGTATTACAAAGAAAAAAACAATTCAGAATACACAAAAAATATTCATTTCAGTTCCTTATTATGGTGAATGTTCCTTAGCATTAGCCAATAAGATTAGAAAAATCATCCAAAATCCTACAGTTAATGTCATTTTTGGATTTAAAGCTGGCAATCGAATTTCCTCATTATTCAGTAAAACATTCCGTGGAACTAATGATAACAAAAGAATAGTGTATGGTTATTCATGTTATGATTATAAAGGATATTATATAAGTCAGACAGCAAGAGGTGCTGAAGTTCGTCAAGAAGAGCATAAAAATGCCTTTAACGGCAACGGTTATTCCAAAATAGCTGAACATTGTCTTAATAACAAACATCGTAACAATTGGAATACTGATATTTTAACCATTGAATCTAATGATTTAAAAAGGAATATAAAAGAAAGCTTACTCATGTATTGGTATAGTAAAAAGAAGGACAAACAAGTGTACTCACAAAAGAGCTTCGTTTTAAATGTGTTCTGATCGATAACAATAACAAGACACATTATTTTGGGGGCGATAAAAATTAATTAATTTATGATAAGAAAACGTTTCCTTATCATATGTGTCTTTGTTCCTTTTCTCTCTTTGTATTGCTCATATATTTATTCTTATCTTGTTCTCATGTCCTTTCATTTCATTTTCTGACTGATGATGTTATGAGTTCATAACGAAACGTCTCACTTTTTCAATAAAATGATTAAAACGGTGTCGATTATTCTCTTATTTATAATAAAAGAAAACAAATTTCACTATTCGATTTCATTACGAACGATAGAAATAGATTCCATTAGAATTACTAAAGTTTGGCGTGAAAATCGAACCTTTGAGATAGAAGCAAAAAAAATCTCATTGTGATCATCATGTTTTATCTAACTTATTCGTATAACAGTCTTAAAAAATCAACAAACGTAGAGTTTCAGAGAAAAGCAAATAAATTTGTAAACAAGAGTTTACTACGGCAGTAAAAGGAACGACACTAAATCCTGTAATCCTTTAATACAATTTCATATTTCTCATTTATTGCACGCTTCTGATGCGTTATTATTGTACATCTGCTCGAAGAAGGAAAACGTAATATTAACTTGTCTTGGTTGATTGCATTTGTCGCATGAGTTAGAGCAATAGTATGCACGAAAAAGAAGTATAAAATATGTAAGGATTTGTCTTTGTATACAGCATATTACTAATCAACATTGTTTCAAACTGGTAAGTTTGGTAATATAGATGTTTATGCACTGGAATTGTACAACCAAAATCTTTAAATTGTTTCCATTCACACTAGAGTTATTTTTCTGACAGTATGTGTCCTATACCTTAAATGGATACCATACCGAAAATAAATCAGGTTATAACAGTCTTCTGTGTTTCATATAGTGAAGCACAGAACTCAAAATGTCTGATAAATCTTTATATTCGATCTATAAAATAGTACTTTCTTATAATCATTTTTTCGAGATCTATTATCTATATTTCATTTTGAAATTTTACGACTTTTTAAGTGCTACATTCATGACAGCTGTTTCGAAGTATCCTCGTAAAGATGAATTTTTGTGCGTGTTGTTTTTGTCTGCTCAAAATTTCGATACAATCAATTCGCTCTAGTGAAAATTAATATTTTCTACTGAACTAAATAGAAAAAAAAACAAATTTAATGTTTCTATACTACTAATTCTGAAATATTCACAGATTTGATTATTTCTTACTTGAATATTTCATAACTTTTAAGATGCTATCTTTGGTTGAACAACGATTTACAAGTATAGCAACTCAACAAAGCATATTTTATAATAACTATCTTCCAGTGTAATATCAATACAATAGATTATTATATGAGAGCAATCTTATTTTAGTTGTTTTCTAAGTGAAACGAAGTAGAAGTCTTTCTTGTACATTTGAGGGTCTCATTCAATTCTAGAACATTTCGAAGTTTTCAGATAACTCCTTATATCTTGATAAGATAATAAATGTAAAGAAAATTGAGCTGACTGACAATTGAAAACGCTGATTCAAAGAAATAGAGCCAAGTTATTTTCATCCTTAATAATGATGCAGGTGAACAGGAAGGTTTAGTTTTTTTTAAAGTATACTTTTGAAAGATCTCAAACCAGTTTTTCGTATACAGACCTGTTATAGCCACTAAGGACCCATTGCTGTCAAACCAATGTCACTTTGTTTATGAAACTTCCATTCGATTTTATTAGATGTGTTTATTTACTCTCATTCTTTTGTTGAATTGATTATTCATACATGACGTCTAGCCTTCACTTGTCGTCTAATTTCATCGTATGCTTTTCCGTTCTGTGTACTCTGATTATTTATCGCGAATCATCTAATTCTCTTTGGGCCTTCACTCCTCCTATTATTCATTTGCCTTTTCTTACGTCTCCTAGTTTTGTATATAAACATGTGCTTTTATGTAAAAGGTACAATTATATAATATGAAGGAACAGAAAACCTAAGGGAACACTAGCTTGTTGTAAGTAGAAAATTATGTCAAAGTATTTCGAAGTAATTTAGTTTTTGAAACATGGATGTAGTCTCAGGTCACTTGTAGTTGCTAGGATAGTTCAAACAGATCAATTCTCTGGATAGGAAGATTTATTTCTAGTAGAAACAGCTTGAAGGAGTTTCTAGACGATTTTTGCTTTAGGAAAATCTTCACATGAGTAGACTTTTTGAGATCGAAGACAACTTATTTTATTCCCACTGTTATTGCTCTTATTTTAATTCCTTTTAACTCCATTTTCAAACTTTATTTCAATTTGAATCGACAAGAATCAAACAAAAAAGAAAAAGAAAAAAAAGCACTCACATATAAAAACGTATATCCCTTTTTATATTCTCTTTTCATACGTTCTCCCCCTCTCATATCTCATCACATACCGGTAACGTTTCTTTTATTGCATAGGGATACATTTAGTACACGGAGAGAGACAAGAGAGAGAGAAAAAAAGAATCAAAGAATGCAATGGATGACACCATAACGAAACACAAAGCAGAATTAGAAGATAACTATATCCTAACTAAATTTATATCATGGCCATTGGGCAGGACACCCACTTCATCGCAAATGAAACTACAACACTCTCATCTTTGTCATTCCTTATTACTATCGTTTTCTATCTTCGAATGTATACTAATCAATTTCCAACAAATATAGTGTTGTAGGATTATTTGCGATGATCTAAATTGCGAAGGGTTTTTTAATATTTCTTATGACACGGTGATCGTGGTAGTTGTGAGTATTTAATTTTTTCATTCGTCATTTCGTCCATTTTCTTCGATATGGCTCTAAAGTACAGGCAAAATTTAATGGTGTAATCTTGACGTAAGTTTTATTTCCGAATCCGAAGTAATAACTTACTTTTTAAAACACCTATCTGTTCGATTTTTATTAAAGTTTCAACTCAAATGAATGCGTATTTTACGCACTATTAAATTGATAGAAGTGATCAATCGGCGGAACGAAATTTGATAGTTAAGTTAGCTTCTACGCATGCCGAAAAAACAAATTTAGCTAGCCCTGAAATTCTTATGGCAATTGTAAAATAGAGTAACCTATATGCGAGTGAAATTTCCGGCGACACTTATATAGTTGCAGTTTTCCCATATTGACTATCTGTCAGTCTAAGAATGACCAAAATATTCTCCATTTTCTATACTAATAGATGATATGCAGCTGTATTTTGTGAATTTTTCCTAGTTTCATCAAGATCTAACTTTTAAAGCACTGTTGATAGAGAAGCACTTGTAAGTTGTCAATAGATCAACTGAAAGAGGGACAAAACGGAATCTGAAACAATGCAGTTTTTCTTGCAGAAATAGATATTACGTTGACTGTTGTATGATTTTAGATATTCAAGAGAGAAATTTTTCGTAAAATTACTTTTATCGCTGTTTCATATTCAAGTTTTAATCATGAATTTGGTTATGAATAAGCGAGCATCGAAACGGCCTACATCTACGGTAGGTTCAGTGGTGCCATCACGCAAGGAACTAACTATTCAATCGTCGGGAAAAACTCAGTATATTGCGTCTTTGCCTCAACAACGTATCTGGCTACATGAACGACTCCATTTTAGCAATTCTGAATTGTCTGTCTATAATATAGTGTTGCCCATAATCGTGAAGCGCGGCTCATTAGCAATAGAATATATTCGTTCACGTTTACTTCGAATAATAGAGGAAAATACAGTACTTCGCACTGCTGTTCGTTTTAACTTGGAACGAAATCAAATCGAACAATACATAGAGCCCCTTTCTGACAATCTCTATTCATTTGAAAATTCACGTGGTATTGCCACATCGGAGCAAATCGATCACATTCTTACGAGAGAATCTGTTGGAAAATATTTTGATCTTGAAAAGGGAAGAGTCTTAAGATGTCATATAATACAACGAAGTGAAGACAAACAAGATCAATTCTTACACAAAGGAGATCTTGTTGCAATTACGTTTCATCATATTGCATTTGACAACAGTTCACTAAAACCATTTATCAAAGCATTTGAAAGAGTATGCAAAACTGATTATCATCAACAATCAGTGTCGCCAATGCCTCAATATATTGATTTCACATTGTATGAACAGGCAATGTTAAACGATCCAAGTGCTGATTCAAAAATGAACAAAGCACGTCGGTTTTGGTTGGAAACCATGCGGGGTTACGATTGGAATAAAAGACGCAGCTTGATGCCTGAAGAAGATAAAGTTGATCGCATCCAATCTGGTAAAGGTTATGCAACTGCATTTGACTTCGACCAAAATATTGTCGATGCGATGATGCTATACGCATCGTCCAACAACGTCACTATGTTTTCATTGACATTAGCCTGTTATTATGTATTTCTATTCAAATTGACTAACAGTGAAGAAGATTTGTGCGTAGCGAGCGTAACAGCTAATCGACCTCTACAGGAAATGGCAGACATGATTGGTATGTTTGTTAACATTTTGCCCTATCGAATCAAAGTTGAACCGCATAAATCATTTTATGATCTCCTTGAGAAAGTACAAAAACTGAGCAGCGATGTTTTGGAGCATGGCTCTTTGCCTTATCAGGAAATTATGAATTTAGACCGCAAACAAGAATATCATGCACTACCTTCAGCATTATTTCAGTATGAATCACTAGTATCATCATTGACACAGAAAAGTAGTATAGAAGTAGCTGTCGGCAAAAATTCTAGTCTTGGTGTTTACTTTGATCGCGACCGATCGCATGGTAATGGAGTAGCAGCATTCGATTTGACTCTTACAATATCACATAACCATCATGCAAAAACTACAGAGTGTTTTATTGATTGTTCGGCCGATGTGTTTAAAAATCAAACGAATGTTGAGATGGTGGGAAATCGTTTTCGACATATGCTTTTCGAACTCTTCTGCTCTCCGATGACTCATGAGCCAATTTATAAATTATCGATTATTATTCCAAGTGAACAAGAGGTGATGCATCAATTAAACAATACAAAGTCGCTGGTATCTTATCCATGGTCATTCGCTATACATGAAAGATTCGCTCGACAAGCTCAATTATATCCACAAAAAATAGTTCTCGAATTGGATCAACAATCACTTACGTATAGTGAACTCCTTCATTATGTACGACGTCTCACAATTCATTTAAGTCAAAGAGTTCAAAAAGATGAAATTGTATGTCAATGCGTTGAAAGATCAATCGAAATGGTTATCGGATTATTAGCAATTTTGTCAAGCGGTGTAGCTTATTGCCCTTTAGCACCTGCAGATCCACCTACAAGGCTGGCAACTCTGGTTCGAGACACACGAGCAAAGACAATTCTTGTTCATAGTTACACTTCGGGAACGTTGGTTGTAGCTGATACATCGTGTGATCTCATTAAAACAGACTCATTTCTTATCTCCGACGAAGAGGAAAAAGATGGTGATGATGATCTCAAACCTATTCTGGTCACACCAAACAAAACTGCTTATATTATTTTCACAAGTGGAACAACTGGTACTCCTAAAGCTGTTGTTATTTCACATTCTAGTTTGATCTATTATCTTCAATCGTCAGTTGAGATTGATGCTCTGCGTACAAGTGATAAGGGAGTACAATTATCTTCATGTACATGGGATGTTCATATTCATGAAATACTTGGCACTTTATTTGTGGGTGGATCAATTGTACTCTTACGATCTGAACAGGGCAATCGTAATATGGATTATTTGGCTCGTGTTATCGAATCTCATCAGGTTACCTTCGTTTGCATCGTCCCAACATTGCAAATTTTACTTTTTGATATCCTCGAAGTACAGCAAGCTTTTCATAGACTCAATACTCTTCGACTAGTGTGGTCCGTAGGTAAGCAGTATTATCAATTTTCCTTGATATAGCATTCATTTTTTGTACGCGTCTCGCTAGGTGAACCAATACCATCATATTTGGTCGCTCGAATTTTACCTTTATTACCAGCGAGCTGTAAATATGTCAATTTTGGTGGTGCTACAGAAGGAACTGTAGTGCAAACTTTTCACACAGTTACAGAAAATGATGCTCATTCATTATCAGGTAGTGTTCCACTCGGCAGGCCAATGCCGTACTTTAAGTTGCACATTCTTGACAAATTTCATCAATCTGTACCTGTGGGATATACAGGCGAGCTTTATACTAGTGGAGCAATTATGAGTGGTTATCTAAATCGACCCGATCTCAATGCCAAGGTATTGATTCAACTAACAGATGAATCTGGCAAAAGTTATAAAACAGGAGATTTAGCTCGATTCTTACCATTGAGCGGTGAAGTTCAATTGTTGGGTCGCGAAGATTCTCAAACAAAATTTAATGGACAACGAGTAGAATTAGGAGAAATCGAAGCAGTCATGTACCGGTCAAGTGCTGCTATCTGCAACTGTGCTGTAATTAAGATGACTGAAAACGGGCGTGATCATCTGGTTGCCTACATACAACCAAGTACGACCGATACAGCAGTATTGTTCGATGCAAAACAAGTTCGTGCTTTCTGTGAAAAGAACTTATCACAATGGATGGTTCCATCTCATTTCATTGTTGTGCATCAATTACCAATAAATTCTAATGGAAAGTTAGATCGGGCAGCACTTCTTAAACCTGATTTGTCGCCACTACCTGAATATGTTGACAATAGTGATGAATATCGAGAAGATGAGCCACCAATGACAGTCGAACAGAACCGTGTACACAATATATGGTGTCATATATTAAAAATTGGTGATAAAAAAAAGATTCCTATCAATAGTTCATTCTTCTCAATGGGTGGCAACTCCTTGACTATGATGCGTCTCTATTCAGAATATCAAAAGTCATTTCAGTGCAATTCACAATGTCCATCATTCAATATTGCCTGTTTATTTCGTCAATCAACAATTGCACAACATGCTTTAATTTTGCAACAATGGTTCCATGATGCTTCTCAGAATGAAGACGTGCAACAAAATCAGAAGCAGAACGAAGTTTGGCGAACTCTAAATATTTTGGAAGGTAACACCACTTAAAAGTTATGTTCATCTGCTAGTCATATAAAATACTCCAATGTTCTACGTTGCTCAACTAAATATTTTCTTTCTTTATCGGTGAATGAGGCCTAATTTTTGATTTTTCTAAATATCAAATACAGTATAACCTCTATAATCTGAACACTCTGGGGACCGTCGAAATCCGTTCAGATTCAAGAGGTGATCATATAGGAGAGGTTTTGTGAAATTATAGAGATTTTTCAAATTTAAAGACATCTATATCATCCATTTATGATGAACTGTGTTTGTTTCGTAATCATTTGTATATTCACACTTGCGTTTCATGATATTGGAGACTGCACCAATAGATATATGAAATTTATCACATAATTCTCGATGAGAAATACCTTGTTCTTTTTCTTTTATTAAATTAATTTTTTCTTCGAGAGAGAGTTCTCGACGAGTGGTCATATTTCACAATGAACAATCACCAAACAAAACAGAATTACATTTCGTATATTATTCAATTACATATGATATTGATTCCGTCGATTTTGTCTATGTCTCTCTCTTTAAGAGATCATCCTCGAATAAGCCAATAGAATACATAGTATTAACTAGACGATAGGTGGCGCTATATGTCAGTTCATATTACAGAGGGTTGATTTACATGGTGGGGACTGAAGAAAAGCGTTCACATTCAGAATCAGGAGGTTTTCATATAGGAGAGGGTCAAAACAAGCAAAATGCGCTCGGGGGGACCGAAGGGTGTTCAGTATGAGGGGGTGTTCACATAGGAGAGGTGTTCATTATTAGAGGTTATACTGTAATTCTATGGTTAGAATTTATACATTAATCTACTACACATGATGACACTCAATAACGGAGTGTCAGAGCCCGACGTTTCGCAATCTAATTATTAGTGTTTCAAACATATTGACCAGTCAAAAAATAAATATGAATATGATGCCTTAGTCCGTATCTGAATGTGTACCTCACAATTTTCGAGACACTTATTGATCAGTTTTAACGTTTTTTACAGTGCCGTTTAGATTAAAATCGAGTTATATATACTTAACTCTAGTGAACTGCTGAAAATCAAACTAGCGATACAGCCATACTCTATAATCTTTTCTAATATCACTCGTGAAAGTTCTCTATAATACATTTCAATACGTTTTCGTAGTATATTCAGATATTTCCATCGATAGATCAAATTATATGCTCCCTGTATACGCTTATAAATGTTGATGATATTTGCCATGAATGAAGTTGTCTTTTTGTAAAAAAAACAACAACACGAAGAAACTGTTTATCATGGAGCATAATAATCTAATAGTAGAAAGTAACATTACTGCATTAGCTGAGGAAACTATTGAATTCTACTATTGCAAATGTATCAATTTTTATTTTTTAGCTGAAGCATCGCATGCTCAACAGCGTATTTTTCTGGATCAGTTAGTACGATTTTCAGATGATACAGCTTTATACAACGTTCCATTGATTTACCGTGTTCAATCTGATAATAATATTGGCGGAATTTCTTTCGATCGTTTACGTCGAGCCATAAACTCTGTGATTGTTAAACATGTCATACTTCGAACATCTTTACACTTAGACAATATTACTGGTCTTTTAACTCAACGTATTGAAAAATTTGACGATCTCAAAGAACAATACAAGTTTTGTGTTAGTCGTTTCGAAAACGGCGAACAAATGACTGCTATTTTGAACCATGAAATAAAAAGTCCAGAATTGTTTGATCTTTCACGTGGAATTGTTTTGCGTTGCCACGTTGTCATCGCTGCTTGTAACAAAAGCTTTATCAATGAGACGGAACGAAATACTCTACAACTAGGTGATATTCTTGTTTTCAATCTTCACCATATTGCTTTTGATGGTGCATCACGACGAATATTCTTTCGTGACCTCAAATGTGCTTTTGAAAACGATGTTCCATTGCCACTGGATGAAAATTCATTGCAATACATCGATTACTCAGTGCTCGAAGGAAAATTGGACATGATACCATCGCGTGACTTCTGGCGTTCGCAACTTGTAGGATTTGACTTCGAACGGCGTCTTTCACTACCCTTTGATCGATACCATTCGTTGACTGAGAATCGATCGGGTCTCGCACATTTAGTTGAGTTTCACTTCGATGAAGATTTGTCAAATGCTTTTCTAGAATATGCTTCTGATCATGGCGTTACACCATTTCAATTAGGTCTCGCCACATTTTATGTATTTTTATTCAAATTAAGCAATAACGAAAGTGATCTATGTACATCTTGTATTCATGCCAATCGCTACAGGGCAGAGCTAGCAGATTTAATTGGTATGTTTGTTGCTACATTACCACATCGAATTCAGCTTGATCCCAACGTATCTTTCGATGAACTTGTCAAGAGAGTTGGAAGTCAGTTTTTTTCAATTATTGAGCATACATATTATCCGCTGCAGCGCATACTTGCTGATTCGGATCACAAGCAATCTTCTGCAGGTTTTCTCCAGATATTATTTGATTTTATAACATACTCAAATGAAGTTGATTTGGTATCGATAAGCAACACACAATTCGAGTCAGTATCATTGGAAAGAATGGAGAACGTTGTCAAATTTGATTTAAAATTGCTATTTTTCTATGATCCAGCAGGTGGCAAAACAATATCGTGTTCTTTGATATGTTCACGAGACGTCTTTGATTTGACAACAGTAGAAAATTTAGCCACGCAATTTCACCATATTCTTTTTCAATTATTTGCCGGACGCAAAACAGCAACATCATTTAATGATCAAGTTCGCGAACCAATATCACAATTATCTCTGATTTTACCCGAAAAATCTCAAGTATTACAACGAACGACATTCCACCACCTGTCGAATATTGACAAGCAAGGTATGAATGTTATCAGAATCTTTTGTCAAATATAATTATGAGCATGTATTGAAGACTATAGCGAAGTAATGACTCATATCACATTAGTTTTTCTTTCTGATTGAGCAGAATATTTTCAAATACTGTTCTTGATGCTTCATCACAGATCATCCATTATGATTGTCGTGAACATTTTTCGACCACGAATATATATGCTTCTTGATGTTTCATATGTTTAGTCTCATCATTATTTCAGTGAAGTCTTTTTATAGTTATCGTGTGTTACATTTTTTTTAAAGACTTTCCATCACTGTTAAACGATGAATACTCAAGGAAATTGAATCAGCATTCGTCTTTTCTTCTATAGTTTCTGAATCATATGTTTTATATCTTTGATACATGTATCGATTCGCAATAGCGTTATTGTAATCCATGAAAATAACTATCGCCTTAAATTTCGTTGAGCTTTATTTGTATCACAAGTAAAGATATATATACGTTTTCTTTAGCTCCCGCTTCATATGCACAATGCCGTATTTGGCGCAAAGAACAAATGTGTCATGCCAGTAATCAAATACAAATGGCAGTTAACAATATGCCTTTTGTATATCGGTTGTCATCGGGTGGTATTCTACCTTTGTATTTATTTCGTCGAGCTTTACAACTCATCGTTATAAAACATGAGTCATTGCGTACAGCCTTGGTTTTCGACACCAATGAAAAGATTTTAATGCAACAAATTATCGATGTGTCTGATGATCAGGAACAATTGTTTGCCATCACAGAAAGTATTTTTCAAACAGAAGAAGAATACAATCATATCTTGAATGACGAACGAAATAATGTAAATCATTTCGATCTTGTTCAAGGTCGTGTATTTCGTTGTCACGTTGTCTACCACAACAAAATTACTCATGATGGGCATATTACTAATCAGGACACAATTATTTTTAATTTTCATCGTGCTGTCTTTGATTTGTTTTCGATAAATTTATTTCAGCGTGAGTTCGAACAGGCTTATGTAACAGGTGAACTTATATCGAATGATTCTACAACTGTACGTTACATCGATTGTAAGTTTAAATTTTTATTTGACGAATCTGATTCACTCTATACTTTCTTAAGATGCTGTTTCTGAACGGCAAATGTCAATGAATGCTGCTAGTCAATTTTGGATTGATGCACTTCAAGATTGTGAAATCGATCGACAATTATCTTTACCTTTTGATCACCGTCGAATTTCTACTGATAAGCGAACTAAACAAATCGCTTCTGCTTCATTTGAATTTGGTGATCATCTTTCTCATGACTTTTTAGCTTATGCTAGAGAAAAAGAAATCACTCCAAAACATCTAGGCCTTGCTTTAAATTTTCTCTTCTTGTTCGGCTTGACAAATGGTGAACGAGACTTATGCATTGGAATGGAAACTGATGTTCGTTATAAATCGGAACTTAAATCTATCATTGGTACGTTTGTTAACAGAATTCCATTACGATGTCGATTCGATCCTAATTGGTCATTCGTTCAACTCGTTGAATATGTTCATGAAATAGCGACAGTTAGCGCTGAATACTCTTACTATCCGCTTGAACGCATCCTTGCTCAATACTCTCAAGGATTACAAGCAGCATTTCTCGACATCTCTTTTGAATTTGACTCGCTCATGTCTGAAAGTGAAAGCAATCAAATAGTAGTTGACGACCTACGCATTACTATGTTACCGTATGGTGCAGCTACCAATACAGGTAGATTGCCGAATGACATTGACTTTACTTTGAAAATACAACATGACAGGATCACTAATAAATTATCATGTTCGACTGATGGATCACTTGATTTATTCGATACAGTGACTATTACAAAAATTTCTCAGCGATTTCATTTATTGATACAACAATTGTTTCAGTCTCAAATCAATTATTCTAACAAACCACTTTACGAATTATCGTTAATACTTCCAGACGAGCATTTATTAATTAAATCGTTGAGTAACAATCAAATTTGCTCTTCTCCTGATTGGTGTGTCCACCATCAGATTAGTCATTGTGCAAGCAATCATCCACAAAAAGTAGCTGTTGAATTAGATGAACAGTCTTTGACATACAGTGAACTACTTTATTATTCTCAATGGCTTGCTCTCAAATTGTTGACAGAGTTTCATGTAAAACCTGGTGATGTCATTTGTCAATGTGTTGAACGTAGTTTGTCTATGGTAATTATATTGAGACGATACTTATTCCAATTATATGATGGATAATTTTTATCTTTAGGTCATTGGTATTTTGTCTATTGTAACGACAGGTGGTGCCTATTGTCCATTGTCGTCGTTAGATCCCACACAACGTCGACAAACACTTGTCAATCAAACACATAGCCATTTAGTTCTTGTTCATTCTAATACGCATGCTAACGTTGGAGTCAACGTAGCCACATTAGATATTGATGCAGTTATAAACTCCGATGAAGTGTTTGCTGGTATAAAATTGAATTCACTTTTAAATGTATCTGTAGCACCAGAAAATATTGCATTCGTAATTTTTACGAGTGGCTCAACTGGAGTTCCAAAAGCGGTTCGTTCATTTACTTATTTTACTAAGTGTGAATTGGAAGAACTTTTCTTATTAGGCTCAGTTGCGTCATCGAAACTTTACTGAATTTATCTGCTCATTTGTTCATGCTGGCATAATCTCGAAACTCGACACAATTATACAAATGGCTCGTTGTACTTTTGATAATCACCTTTTGAGTCTTGTTGGAACATTAGTTGCAGGAGGTACTCTAGTGATGCTTCGACCTGAAGGCAACATGGATTTTGAATATCTTGCTGGAGTACTTGATAAAAAACAAGTCACGGTTATGCATAGTGTTCCATCTTTACTTCGTGGAATATTTACTTTTCTCAAAGAAAATAATCTTAAATCATCAGCGAAATGGCTACGATGTCTATGTAGTGGTGGTCAGTAAATTGTTTTAAGATTCCTTGACACATATATGAACTTATATTTTTATTGATTTCTTGTAGGAGAAACTCTTAGCTTCAAGACAGCTAGTCTCATGAAAAGCCAGGTTAAAGAAACATGTTGGGTTCGAAATCAATACGGTCCAGCGGAATTAACCATAAATTGTGCGTCGAATTTGATTCGCTTGAGTGAAGATCAATCGAACATTCCAATCGGTCGGCTCCTTCCCAATTTTTACTGCCTCATTTTGGATGAATACTTGCAGCCTATTTGCATAGGACATGAAGGTGAACTACTCGTCGGAGGAGTTGGCGTTTTTGCTGGGTACTTCGGTCGTGAGGACTTAACATCGAGAGCATTGATCAACATAGATGGTAAAATGGTTTATAGAACAGGTGATCTTGCTCGAATAGACAGACATGGATTGATTCACTACATAAGTCGAAAAGATCATCAAGTAAAGTTGCATGGGCAGCGCATTGAATTAGGCGAAATTGAAAGGTGTTTGCTAGGAACTGCGATTGCTGCATGTGTTGTTACCAAATGGGGAGATGATCACTTGATCGCTTATGTTCAAAGTTCTAAAGTGAGCGCAAAACAGTTACGTGAACATTGTCAATATCATTTGCCACCATTCATGGTTCCATCATTGTTCATCGTACTCGAAAAGTTTCCATTGAATGTTAATGGTAAAGTAGATCGGAAGTGTCTGCCTCCACCTGATTTCACACTGCTATTATCATCGGCATCAATAACAAGTGAACAAGATCACAATAATCCGAGCAATGAATATGAATTAAGTATACACTCACTTTGGTGCGAACTGTTACATCGCCCTTCCATTTCCAAAGTCGAAAGTATCTTCAGTATTGGTGGACATTCTCTTCTTCTAATACAACTTTATCAACGTTACAAGACAATATTCGGTTTTAATACTCATATTCTTAATATAGCTAAATTCTTCCAATATCCTACGATTGTTGAGCATGCTCGTTTGATCAGTAAATCAATCGACAAGGATAATGATAGCGAAATGTCTTGGCATTCATTACATCTAGTCGAAGGTATGTTCAATCATAAAATGAAAAGGAAACATTATGCTTAGATATTTGTTTTCTTTTCATAGCTCCCTTATCGTTTGCTCAAGAACGCATCATGTTCGACGAACATCTTCGTTTCTCTACGAAGCGCAATACTATGTATACAATATTAATGGCATACCGTATTCAAAATGTTGGTAGCACTATTTCAATCGCACGATTTCATCGAGCACTTAAAGCAATGCTGATCAAACATAAAGTTTTACGTACAGTAATATCATCGGATATGACTGGAACTTTCAAACAATCTGTAATTGATATGACTGACTACCACGATGATCACCGTATTTATGGAGTTACTACACTGAATATGAGCGATGATGAGAACATCAAAAGTCTTTATGATAGAATTGATCATTCAGAAATGTTTGATTTGGCAAAAGGTCGTGTTTTACACTGTTATATTCTCCGGAATCATCGTAATTTGTCACTTAATACAGATCTGTTGACTGATGGTGATGCTTTTATACTTGCTGTTCATCATTCCATATTTGATGGTTTCTCAACGCCAAATTTTCTTATTGACTTGTGTCTTGCCTATGACACTGATGCACCCTCACCTATTGACAACGATACATTACAATATATTGACTATTCTGTTCATGAACGACTTATCAGCATGGAAAAATTGCGCGACTTTTGGCATTTACAACTGAATGGATACGATTTGGCACGACCTTTACCATTACCATTTGATCGCCATCGGGCAGCAGGTGATGAACGATCGGGCTTGTCTTGTATTGCTGAGTTTTCATTTGGTGAAGATTTATCGCGAGCTTTTCTTGATTATGCTTCTTCACGCCACGTGACATCGTTTCAGTTAGGCCTTGCCAGTTTTTATGCTTTTCTGTTCAAATTGTGTAACAATGAAAGCGATTTGTGCGTTGCCGGCATAAGCGCAAACCGATATCGACTGGAATTAAGAGATCTTATCGGTATGTTCGTCACTACTCTACCTTATCGCATTCAAATCAATTCAAACGGTTCTTTTGATAAACTTGTCGAACAAGTTTCCAATTGTTGCCTATCGGTTCTTGAACATTCTCAATATCCTCTACAACATATAATTGTTGATTCGCATAATCAAAAATCAAGTGCTGCATTCCTTGAGACTGTATTCGACTACATCACAATTTCTCCGAAGATTAATCAACTGTCTCTCGGTAAAACACAAATTCAACGAATGGTAGCTCTACAAGCAGATACTGTTGCTAAATTCGATTTTTTGTGTACATTTGTTGAGAACCCTTCTGCAACAGATAATATTATGTCCTGTTCGTTCGTATGCTCACAAGATTTATTTGATCAGACCAAAGTAGAAACAATAGCTAGGCGCTTTCAACAACTTCTTACGCAGATATTTTCCTCCAAATCAATGTTTGACCGAACTGTGGAACCAATCTATAATCTATCTGTTATACTACCTGAAGAATTGGAAGAAATGCAACGCATGGTTTTTCATCGTGTTTTGAATGTTACCCATGAAGGTATGTCTTCAATCTACTGATTATATACTTTTAGGTATTGCTAATTGCAAGATATTCAGCATGATAAGAGTTTTCTTGAAAAAACTTTTCTTTGAATAATCTGACATTCGACTGATTTGATCCAAATTTGCGAGCAGACAGAGATCTAAGAATTAGTCGGATCAATAAAATCAAATATTCTAACTTAAAACATAAAACAGTTTCAAATTTTGAATTGTTCATCGGAAAATCACGCTGTTTTAAATGAGTTAATACGGATCTTTCAAAAGTTATTTAAAGCTCTGAATATTTGGTATCAATAAAACTAAATTCTCTCATAAGTTATTATCATAATAGTTTCAGTATTTTACTTGTAAGAATTCATTGGAGCTATTTAATTTGTATTGCACTGCCAGTAGGTTTTTATTTGAATATTTATCTATTAAATTTTTAATCATGATCTACTGCCTCTAAAATGTTTGATGCACTATATTATATCATAAAATCTTCTGTTCAGCACCTGCCTCCTATGCTCAAGCTCGTATTTGGCTCGATGAACGAATTCGTTTCGATTCTGAGAAGTCAAAAGTAGCTATATACAATCTGCCTTTTCTCCATCGAGTTGCATCAGGAGATACTCTGTCGATTACAAAGCTTCGTAAAGCTCTACAACTTGTAGTAATGAAACATGTCATACTTCGTACATCACTCTATTTTGATACTGATAAAAATATATTGATGCAACGCATTATGGATCCGAATGACAGCGAAGAATTTTTCTCATTCATCGAAAGTACCTTCGAAACCGATGAAGATCTCAACACAATTATGCACAATGAACGTGGCAATCCACATAATTTTAATCTATCAAACGGGCTCGTCTGTCGATGTCATGTTGTCTATCACAAATCAATTTCTAAAAAAAGGATTTTATGTGCAAAAGATGCACTTATTTTCAACTTTCATCATGCTTCATTTGACTTTCCATCAATGGCCGTTTTCCGACGTGACCTAGACCAAGCGTACACCACAGGTCATTTGACAAGTGACGATGACACAAATTTACGTTATCTTGATTGTATGTTAACTGCCTTTTGTTAGAATATTACACTAACATTCTTTTAAATGTTATTTTTTTTAAAGATGCAATTACTGAGCAGCAAATGTCTATGGTAGCTGCTAGTGCTTTTTGGCGTGATGTACTTCATGACTGTGAACTCGATCGACCTTTGCCTTTACCGTTTGATCGACTTCGTGTTTCAGATGAATCTCGTACAGGCCGTGGAGCATCGGTCACTTTTCAGTTTGGTCAAAATCTTTCACAAGCATTCATTACCTATGCTTCAACACATGATTTAAAACTTGAGCATTTAGCACTTGCAGTGTATTACATCTTTCTATTCAAGTTAACAAATGGTGAAACAGACATATGTTTAGTCATGAACACTCATGGTCGCTACAAACCTGAGTTAATGGCAGTTATTGGAATGTTTGTTAATGCAATTCCAATGAGATGTAGATTTGATCCGAATTATTCTTTTTCTCAATTTGTACAACACGTGCAAACAGTGATGATGAACAACTTCGAACATTCTTATTTTCCTCTTCAACATATTCTTGCTCAACATCCACTTGTCTCTCGTCCAGCATTTCTAGACACATTTTTTGGATTCGTCTCTTTTCCAGACGTAAATAGTCGCAGCACAGTGTCAATTGGAGGTGTTAAAATTGTAACCATGCCTTATTCAATCAGAGTCAGCACACATGAGATTGCAAGCAAATATGACTTTTCGTTAAATATACATCATGATTCCGCGACTAATGATCTGTCATACGCAATCGAAGCATCCCTTGACTTATTCACCGCATCGACAGTAAATACTATCGGAAAACGATTTCATGCAATGCTTGAACAACTTTTTGAATCGAACATGACTCATCGAGTACCACAATCGATCTACGGATTGTCGATAATCTTACCTGATGACACAACACTTATTGAATCTATCAAAAACACACAATTAGTATTTCCTCCTCCTCAATGTATGCATCACAATTTTATGCATCGAGTCATTGAAGACCCACAGAAGTTGGCAGTTGAACTTGATGGACAGTCTCTCACCTATAGTGAACTATTATTCTATACACAGCGATTAGCTCTTCATCTGTTGACTAGAAGCAATTTCAGATCTGGTGACATCGTTTGTCAATGTATGGAGCGTAGTATTTCAATGGTGAGTTATCTTGAAACGAAGCATTCGTTTTTATTTAGTTTTGTATGCTAGGTTATGGGTATCTTATCCATTTTAATGGCCGGTGGTTTATATTGTCCACTATCTCCTCGAGATTCTGGTCAACATCTTGAATCCCTTATTTCACAAACTCACAGTAGTTTGATTCTAGTGGACTTGTTGACAAAAGATAAGTTTAAACATAATGATAAAGCCCTCAGCATTGATCTAGCAATCAATAACAATGAACATATCAATGAACATCATCTTGATCAACTGTCAAATGTCAAAGTAACGCCAGAAAGTGTCGCTTATGTGATCTTTACTAGTGGTTCAACAGGCACACCGAAAGCGGTCTGTTTATTTTTAAAAAATGTACCTAATGACTTTCTATTGATGGTATTTTTCTTCTAGGCTCAAGTGCGACATAAAAATTTCACCGGCTGCATTCGATCTCTCGTTCACATTGGCGTATTTGATAAGGCAGATACTATTGTTCAGATGGCTCGTTGTTCATTTGATATTCATATGCAAGACATTATGGGCACATTAGTTGTCGGTGCATCACTAGTCATGCTCCGTCCAAGAGGAAATATGGATTTCGAATATTTAGCAGCAGTCATCAAGAATAAAAAAATCACATTGATGCATGCTGTACCAAGTCTTTTGAGTAGTTTTTCAAATTTTCTAGAAGAGCGCAATTGTCGTTCCGTTATGGACACTGTGCACACATTGTGTAGTAGTGGTCAGTTAACTCACGTCATTAAATTTTAGTGATAGAAATATTCTATTGTATATTTTTAGGAGAAGCTTTGACTGTTCGAGTAGCTCGCATGCTAAATTCTACTATGCCATCGACATGCAAAATTTGGGATTTGTATGGTCCAGCCGAGTGCACACTGATATCAACATATCATTGTGTCGATACAACATTAGACATTGTAAATATTCCTATCGGTCGACCACTTCCAAACTATCAATGTCTGATTATCGATGATTTCTCACAATTAGTTTATGCTGGTCAAAATGGTGAATTACTTGTTGGTGGTGTTGGTGTCTTCGATAGTTATTTGAATCGTGATGATTTAACGGCAAAAGCATTAGTGATAATTGACGAAAACATATTTTATCGAACAGGAGATCTTGTTCGAATAAATAGTCATGGCCTGATAGATTATCTTGGTCGAAAAGATCATCAAGTAAAAGTTCGTGGGCAACGTATTGAGTTAAGCGAAATTGAGCACTGTTTGCTTGATACTTCCATATCTGCATGTGTCGTCATAAAATGGTCCGATGAGCATTTAATTGCTTATGTTCAAGGCTACAATATCGATCAGGAAAAATTACGTGAGCATTGCCGCTCTCATCTTGCTTCATTCATGGTACCATCAATGTTCATTGCACTAGAACAATTTCCATTAAATGCAAATGGTAAATTACATCGACAACGTCTACCCAAACCGAACTTTTCTTCGTTAACTAAAGTAATAGAAGAAGCACTTATTGTTCCGTGTTCACCGATCGAAGAAAGAGTTCTTTCTGTATGGTGTGAAATTCTTCATTGTGACCATGGTAAAATTTCAACTGCGTCAAACTTCTTCAGTATTGGCGGTCATTCGCTATTGTTCATTCAACTTTATCACCGGTATCAATCATTATTTTGTTTTAGCAATGAATTACTTCCAATTACGATGTTTCTTAACCAGACAACGATCAGTGAACATGCAAAGTTACTTGAGTCAGTCAAAAATATTGACAAGGATGGAACAATATGGCAGTCACTCCATTTAATTGACGGTATCGCATCTTTCGCACAAGAACGAATCTATCTTGACGAACAAGTACGATTCAACGATGGTGTATCAGTATACAATGAGTTGACAGCTTTAAGACTGAAAAGTGGTTCCCTATCTAAAGCTCGTCTTCAACGAGCTATTCGATCGGTATTAAAAAGACACCAGGTGCTTCGTACTCGACTTATTCTCGATACTGATCAAGGCACACTAACACAATACGTCACTTGCAATCATTCAATGTTTAAATTTGATATTGTAAACACATTCAAAAGCGATACTGAGCTGGATTCGATATTGTTCCAAGTAAAGAACAATCCTAATCTTTTTGACTTGTCCAATGGGCACGTCTTTCATTGTCAAGTTGTTTGCCAGAACTCGAATGACCGATTTACTTATGATGATCTTATCGGTGAATCAGATGTGCTAGTATTTGCTTTTCATCATGCAGCATTTGACCGAACTTCTCGTCAAATTTTCTTTAATGACTTGAATAGTGTATATGAAGAAGATAAGCCTTTTCCAGACAATGAAGACGCATTTCAATATATTGACTATGCTGTACATGAGCGTCATATGGACATGACATCGGCTAATAAGTTTTGGCATTCACAACTTGATGGATTTAATACGGAGCGTCAGCTAGCATTTTCAATGGACCGATATCGCTTGACTAACGACGACCGGTCTGGTTTTACCGTTATTAATCAATTTCCCTTGGATGATCAATTATCTCAATCGTTTATTAATTATGCTTCTGTACATGAAGTTACGCCATTTCAACTTGGCCTTGCTTTGTTTTATGCATTCACGTTCAAACTAGCGAATGGACTAGCTGACTTGTGTGTTGCTTGTACTAGTGCTAATCGATACAGATCAGAACTGCAAAATTTGATAGGCATGTTTGTTGCTACTCTTCCATATCGTATAGAAGTCGATTCGAATGGCTCTTTCGATCAACTTGTTCAACAAGTTCGAGAGCAGTGTTTTTCAGTTATTGAACACTCGCATTACCCTCTTCAAAATATTCTCGCTGATTTACATCATCTACAATCGACAGCTAACTTTCTTGAAATTGCATACGACTTTGTTACTCTTGCTCGAGATGATGAAAATTTAGAATGCTGCGGCTCAAATTTTCAAATTGTCTCATCTCAACAAATGGATGATGTAGCTAAGTTCGACTGGTTATTAACATTTGTTCACGATCAATCAGCAGTTCACAATCCAATATCGGTTGCCTTGATTTGCTCGAGAGATCTTTTTGATCAGAATACTGTAAATACATTAGGTGCTCGATTTATGTTACTAATACAGGATATATTTGGTTCTAATCCTTCTTTTGATACCAGACAACCACTCTATCAGCTTTCAATCATTTTACCAAATGAATTCTTAGTAATCGATCAACTGATGTACAAAGACAAGACACAAAAAACAACAGCAGACAATATTGTTGGGGATTTATTTTGTCAAGAAGCTGAAAAATATGCGCAAAAAATTGCCGTTGCTCTCGATGAGCAATCCATAACATACAATGAATTACTTTTCTATGTTCAACAGCTCGCTGCTCAGTTGATCAATGAATACGACGTTCAACCAGGCGAAATTATTTGTCAATGCATGGAAAGAACGTTATCGATAGTATATTTATTTGAAAATTATTCTTTTGAATATGAAAACTTCAAATTTCTTTACTATTTAGGTCATTGGCTTAATGTCAATTCAAATAACTGGTGCTGTATACTGTCCACTATCACCACAAGATCCACAGAAACGTCTAGGAAATCTTATTGAACAAACACGAACTCGTTTCATTCTCATTCATTCAATGACAAATAATGTATTTGACAAGAGTAATCTTACATTTGATATTGATACAATTGTGAGCGCTGATGCAACAGTCAGTGATGACGATCTTCGTCGACTTTCGCAAATATCAGTGACTCCAGATAGTATATCATACGTTGTTTTTACAAGTGGCTCAACTGGAACACCAAAAGCGGTTCGTTTAAAATGATCTACTTTTATCTTAAAAATCATTCATTTATATATGTATATTTAGGTTCAAGTTCGGCATCGGAATGTAACGAATTATACTCAATCTATCGTTGAAATTGGTGCATTCAATAATAATGATAACGTCGCACAAATGGCTGGTTGTTCATTCGATATGCATATTCAGGACATTATCAGTACGTTAATTAGTGGTGGCAGTTTGATCATGCTACATCCTCAAGGAAACACAGATTTGGCATATTTCGTTGATCAACTCATGGAAAAAGAGGTCACTTTCATGGATTCTGTACCAAGTTATCTCGGTACGCTGAGCCAATATCTCGAAACTCAAAGAGGTGGTCAATGTTTGGAAAAATTACGATCCGTATGCAGCGGAGGTTAGTCTATTCAAATCAAATCAGCTTTCAGAAAAATAGCTAGATATCATCTCGTCTTTTAGGTGAAAACCTGACTACTCAGATTATAACTCATTTAAAGAAATATGTAGCTCCTTCGTCATCATCATCGCCCGGGTGTCAGTTATGGAATTTATACGGACCAGCAGAAGCGACCATTGGTTCGACATATTTTTGTATAGATTTTGATTTTAGTGAAAAAGTGATCCCGATCGGACGACCACTACCCAATTATGAATGTTTGATTCTGGATGAATTTTCACAAAAAGTTATCCTCGGCCAAGAAGGCGAACTATTCATTGGTGGTGTGGGCATTTTTTCTGGCTATCTCGGCCGTGCTGATCTGACGGCAAAAATGCTTCTCGAAATTGATAACAAAGTTTTTTATCGTACTGGTGATCTTATCCGATATGATCAACATGGGCTTCTGTATTATATTAGTCGAAAAGATTATCAAGTTAAACTACGAGGACAACGAATTGAACTATCAGAAATCGAGCGATGTGTTTTTAGTGCATCTGCATTCGTAAAGGGTTGTACCGTCATTAAATGGCTCGATGAGCATTTGATTGCGTATGTTCAATGTAATGATATCGACGAGGGACTACTACGCAATTATTGTCGCTCTCATCTTCCACACTACATGGTGCCGTCCAAGTTTATTCTTATGGAACGATTTCCTTTGAATGTAAATGGAAAACTAGATCGCCATCGTCTTCCAGCGCCTGAATTTTCCTCAGTAACTAAAAGCCATCATGATGACGTACCACTCACTCCACTAGAGCAGCAACTACAGGACATTTTTAGTCAAGCTTTTCAATTAAAAGCTCCAAATGTTGAAGCTGCTTTCGGTCAACTCGGAGGTACATCGTTAAATGCAATGCTTGCTCTAACACTTATTCGTCAACAAATATCTACTAAAGTTGATATTAGTCTAATATTTGCTAATCCATCTATCCGACAATTGGCTCGAGCAATCGAGTCATCTGTGCTTATTGAGAAATCATCATATACACCTCTCACAATGAAACAGGAACAAGAAACAACTGTGCACCTTGAGCCATCATTACTTATAGAATCTGTAGGAACTATAGTTCTCATTTGTCAATGGCTGTGGCCAATCATAATACTGGGTCAACGGTGTTCATCTCTTCTCGTCACCGTACCTCTAATTCATCTGATGTTCTATGCTATTTGCTCAAATCTACTCTCATCGAAAATTGAGAAAACCGATAATATGTTCTCATCGAGTTATTATCGATGGTGGTTTTTGGAACGTCTCTGGAGTAACAATACATATTGGCTACGATACTTGATTGGAACACCATTTTACAATTATTATCTGCGCCTTTGTGGCGCTCGAATTGGTCTTGGCACACATATTTACACAACAATTATCGATGCTCCATGGTTATTAGATATTGACAATGGAGTTTGGATTGCTGATTATACTTGTCTGAATTGTTTATCATTCAATGTTCGCGACATTTTTCAACTCCATTCAATAAAAATAGGTTCTGGTTGCTCGATTGGTACACGATCGATTTTGTTTGATGGAGTCGATATGCAAGAAAATATTATAGCTCAACCAATGTCACGAATTACAGGTTTTATTGCATCTCAAACGGTAATCGATGGCGATGAACATAAATCTCTCTCATCGGACACATTCATTACAGACTGTAATAGACCACTATCAATATGGCAAAAAATCTACCAAGCTATTGCACTCTTCTTATTGATCTGTATTCATTCGATACTTTTAATCATTTTCTATAAAATGCATGCATTCATACAATTACCACTACCCGTAGGAATTGCATTTTGTTGGGTCCTATGGTCAATTAGTAGTTTTTCGATTTGTTTGATTCTCCTCAAATTTGTTGTAGGTTCTTGTAGTGCAAATGAAACATACTCAATTGCATCATGGAAATACTTACATAAATTGTGGCTTCGTCAGTTAATAGTCTCAAGTTTTTATCATGCATTGTTACTACCAGCTAGTTATGATTACATATACCCTTGTGTTCTGCGTTGGTTAAATGCACACGTTGGAGATAATGTCAAAATAAGTGAAATAGATACTTTTCTGTCCTTTCCAACAAACTTATTAAAAATTGAAACGGGAGTTACTACATTTGGTTCAGTCTTAATGGTTCCTACTGAATTGGCAATGTCAGGATACCATCGTGTAGATTGCATAACGCTTGGAACCTATACAAATTTTGGTAATGGATGCTCGATTTTACCAGGAAGCCATCTTGCATCAGAATCAATGGTTGGTAATTTAACACGTGTCTCTCGAGAAACAGATTATAATGAGGGAAAGATTCTTATCGGTGTTCCAGCTCGTTCAATGCCATTTTCAATGCCACCAAGATCCGATACGATGGATCAGATTGAAGTCATCCCATTTTGGCATACATGTCTTACCCTTTGTATCAGCAAATGTATTCTTTTGTGGATTTACTTGACAGTGGGTCTCATTGGTGGACCAATAATCCACACAACACTTGTTTGTTGTTTCTATCGTTGGCGCTCATATGTACGTAATCAAACGTTGAAACATGTGTTAATAAAATTGTGGAGAGATCATCAACTTTTTATCTGTTCATTTCTCGGTAACTCACAATGGTTAGTTCAGGTATTTCGAGCATTTGGCGCACATATTGGCAAGAATGTAATATTACCAGACTTTTCCTGTCTCACTGATTATGACTTAGTAAGCATTGGCGATAATGTTCGATTTAATACCTATGCCAGTATTCAGGTAATATATGTCTATCAAATTCCTTTTACTCTCTCTAAGAATGTTCTAAAAAATTATTTTAGTGTCACAGTTTTGAACAACGAATTCATAAACTAGCCAATGTCACCATAGGCGATGGATCAGTGCTCATGAGTGGTTCATTTGTATTAGCCGGCTGCAAACTGATGGGTAATAATAGACTCTATCCATATACAATGGTGATGAAAAATGATCAACTGCCACTAAACACCAATTGGAAAGGAGTTCCAGCAAGTAAGTCAATTAGCGGTTGATAGAATTTCTTCAAAAAATACTACAAAAGTTGTATGACAAGTGCTATATTCGCTCATCTTTTCATTTGCATTCAGCATAGATGCAGTTTATTATTTTTGAAATGTGGAAGTTTAAAATATCAGATATGATGGCAGGTGCTTTTTACTAGACACGGGGAAACTAAAAGCTTGTTTCAGAGAATAAACCAATCAGATTTATACTAGTCTATATTTGTCACAGTTTTAATGTTGAATAATTACGCAAGATTTTCATGTAGACACAAATTCTAGTTTTTACATTAGATTTTTCAAATGACTATTATTGTCACGTCATGAGAAAGTTTCACGTTCATACAATAGTCGGAAAAAAAAGAATGAAAGTTTCTTATTTCTTTTTCTTTTCTTTTCAAATCTGTACTCTTTTATTCGATTCTTGCTAAAAGTGTCACTGATCATCAAAAATGATTGCATGAAATAATTTAATATATTGAAATTTGTTTTTCATAGGATATGTATCTGAAAATGCACACACAACTTCGTCTGTAATAGTTAGTGATAATTCCATTGAACACGAACAAACATATGAAAAATCTGATGAATTAACCATGCGGTACGAATGGATTGCAAGCACTTATGCCAACACCGATGATGTACAATTTATGAATTGCGGTTACGCAGATTTAGATCAGAATGGAGATAATAAAACTGCTAACTATTCGACAAAACTTTATGAACAAGTAATTTATAGAAAACAAAAAGAATTAACTCTTACAGTACTGCGTATAGGATACATCGGAAACATTAGATAGTGTCCAGTTTTGGTCCAAACTGATAAGGAAACTAAGTAATGTTTTTATATGACGAGGAGATGTTGAAACACAGATATTTTAAATCATTAGTTTACTGTGATTAATTATGAGGAACTTAATATTCAAAAATGATTCAAATCTACCCGTTTATACATAATCTACAG
This sequence comes from Rotaria socialis, assembly GCA_905331475.1. NCBI lineage: Eukaryota > Metazoa > Rotifera > Eurotatoria > Philodinida > Philodinidae > Rotaria > Rotaria socialis. The sequence goes on along the minus strand of CAJNYU010000755.1, from coordinate 27,240 downwards.
GGTCTCATAAAGTGGCAATATTAGTCCATCCAACACCGATGAACACTAGTAACGTTGAACTTCTTGATAACATCTTGCAGCTTACATAAATGTGTTATTTCATTTTTTTCCAATCAAAAGAGCACTTATTGTCAAATTCAATTATATCGCTCTTAACCTCATGACTCAACAAATAGCCTGAACAGTGATAACCTTCCTGGATCTTGAAACTATTTTCTACATTTGTTTAAATACCAAACTTAGCTAATTATTTAAAATTTTACTGTTTGTAAACTGTAATATGAGCTTCACCCAAAAATATTCACAATATTTTAAAGAAAAAAAAGATTAACTATCGTAGTATACACGAGCAATGAGTATGATTTTGCTTCTTTAAAACTTTTTATTAGCCATTTAATGATGATTGCTGTTCATTCTAGTTACGAAAATATTCACAGAGAGTGTTTAATGTTTCCGAGAAAAAGACCTCTATCTCTTGCTATGCGTATGGCATGCTGTTCCTTGTAGGCTCGATGTAGAATTTGCATTACTTTTTTAGCACTAACCATTTCGAAGAAGATAACAAGGAATTTAGATCAGTGATTACTAGTACCAGTTATATTCTTAAATAAGCTGATTGGTAGAAAAAAGGTTTTGAAGAGGTCTTAAAAACTGAAAAGTAATTGCAAGTTTTTCCAAATGTCAAAATTAAGGACCCATTTTCCATAGAAATACACATTCAATTGATATGACGCGTATTTAGGATGTATCCTAAGCGTAATTGTTCTGTCTTCATTGACTTTTGTTCGACGTACATATTTAACTAGAGCTGCCTTGAAATGTAACAGATAGAGTAGTAGCCATAACTACATTTTATTTTTCATTTTAGATTCTTGCCAATTTACCGCTTAAAAATATGAGTGTACTTGAACTGAGCTGTGGTATAGGTAATGGTGCTGCCTGGTATGCTAGCACACATGCACCTCGCTCTTATATTGGAATGGATCGCTCTCGTGCGTTTATTGACCTGTGTAAACGAACCCATTCAGCAATTCCTAGACTTTCTTTCATACAAGCTGATGCAACAAAACATTTACCATTTGAAAATGAATCAATGGATATAGTTTTCTGTGTTGAAGCAACACATGCTTACGGTGGACCGGCAGTAATCAAAAATTTTGCCGCTGAAGTTGCTCGTGTACTACGTCCCAATGGTTGCTTTTTGTGGTGTGACTTGTGTGATATGGATGGATCACGTGCGTCAATCACTCATCTGACATCAAACGGAGAATTCATTGTCGAACAAGAGATCAATATTACACCTAATGTTTTGCATGCACTTGACATACAGAGCAAGTCTCGCGCTAACATCATCGAACGCATTGTGCGACCTATAGAACAAGACGATTTTCACCAGTTAGCTGGAATACCCGGCACTAAAATTTATGAGGACATGCGTGAAGGACGCACTCAGTACTGGCGAGTAGTATTGCGCAAGAAAACAAGTAGTTGAAAACGAACTTTGAATCAATATTGCAAGTATCTTTTATATTCTAAATTTTACTGTTTATTTTAATTTTAATCGTTAAATAAAACTATGCTGTTCTAACTTCATTTTACTACATGACTTAGTCGGATATGAAATAACATGAAAATGATAGCTCTCGAATGTGTTGAATATGCTAATCTTGTTGTAGTGGTATCCAACAACTAAGAAATAAAAATTTCTAAGTATAGCTATATGCTACTATGATTTGTGAGTAAGTAGTGAGTGCTTGTATTCATTAGTGAAGTAGGATTGATAAATTATGGTCATATTATAAAGCAACTGGCATCAAGTTCTCTATTAATCAAGTATTGCTAGGATCGAATAATTGCGATTCGTAATCAGTTTACGTAATATACATGCTTGGTTTCTCTATAAAAATATCAATCACGTTGTGCATCTATCATCCTCCATCGAGAAATAAAGATGATGCCCTTTGAGTAATTGTTTGCAGGTTTTTATTCTTGAATTATCTTTTGGGCTATGCTGAGTTAGGACTATGAGTTTTTTTACTTTAACAGTTAGTAACGTAGCGTTTAGTTTACATTCACACCACAAGGTACTGTAGAAGTTACAGAGTCATTGATACTATCAAATATCCTATTATATCAAATGAAACTCTTTGAGCCCTTTTCATTCGAAAGTTATCTTGTGCTACTTTAAGCTACTTCGAAATACTTAAGTGTTGTGTTTTTTCCTTCAGAAATAGCTACGAGAAATTTCCCATCTGATCATAAATAGTATTTTGTTAATTACTTGCATTGAGTTTAATTTTTAAAAAAAGCATACTATTTACATCTGACATCTGATGGGTCAAATGGAAAGCAACAGCGAAGAAAATCCTACAAGAATGCATAGGAAATAATGCTGTACTTAATTCAGCTACAATTATATCTTAACCAAGAATTGAAATATAAAGTAGTAGTTAGTGTATCAGTTCTATAAAGATTTTATCGTCATAAAGGAATCTTACTGTTACCATGATAAATGAAACAAGAAGTAAGAAAATTCATGATAATTCGCGATACTTAAGTCAGTGAGAAAGTATCAAAACAGTTACTATTTCAACAGATTCGCATGATCATTCTGCCTCTCCTAATTGAGTTTTTGCTGAAAGCTACCAAAATGAATCTATACGCAGTATACTATCTCGTTAAAGTGTTCAGAAGGCTTGACAATTTACACAGTGACTCTTCCAAAACAGTTTGAATGTAACTTAACTATTTAAAGGATCAGTATTCAGTTCTAATTATGTTTTAAAAGTTTGTTTTGTAACTTATCATGTTTCATAATGGCACAACTAGAAACCAGCATAGGGTCTCAAAAACCAAAACCTTTGCCTTCATTTCAGTAGAAGCAGTTAGCATTGCATAGAGCCTAGTTAGCTGCGAAAAAATAGCATTTATTGACTTTAATTAGTACGCCAAACAATAGCATGCGAAGCACACTGCATCTCTTATGTGTTTTACTTTAAGAAGATGTAGTACAAAACTTTTTCCGTCAAGAGAATATTTGTTGATTTATAAGAAAAATATCAGTGATAAGAAATTAAAGAAATTATAGTCAATTTTTGTGATACGTTATTACCTCTAATAAATCCATTAGAAACTCCAACAGTTTCGTGTTGTACCGTTTTCATAGGTGTATTTAAAAAACAGTCAGTTACAAAAATGATTTCCTAAAATCAGTGAAGTAGCTGTACAAAAAAGCTTGTTTAAATAAGTACTGAAAACACTTTCCAATTAATTTCAATTTTTAAGATTCATCTAAAATTTTGTGAAGCTTCTTGTTCTTTTTCAGTGTAATCAGACTTTTATCGATTTCTGACGAGTGATGAGTCCAAGAGTGCATTCCAAGTTCAGTTTCGCATTTTATAGGAGTTTTTTTTACAATGAGAATAAAAGCAACGAGATAATTTGTTGTTTCTAAATTTAGATTATATGTTTTAAAAGGAGTCTCAGAAGATTAGATTGTCACAAAAGTTTTATACATTTTTCTACGTAATATTTTACAGGTTTTTTTATGTCTGGATTTCATTTGGTTCTCAAAGTGAAAAATGTATCATGATTTTTCTCGTATCATTTTTGTTAGTTTTACATGATGTTACATCCGGTTTTTTTAATGATTTGGTCAACAGAATAACAAGTCATCATTTACTTTTTTGCAAATGTTAATTGACTCAATTCACAAATATGTACGAAAGATATGTCCAGGTACATCAATTTTTCCGTTGATTTACTGATTTTCACAGTTATGCTGTGTGAGAAATGCAAAAGTCACCGCTATATTCCGAAAAGATGTCATGACAAGAATTATAAAGAAATTACACTTAAATAATTGCCTAAATTATCACCAGGAGATTCTTAAAATCGTAAATAATAACTCGTCTATACCAACCAAATGATGGACTGGATTAAATACAAGGGGGGAACAGCAGAATCCATGAATCCATGAATCCATTTGAATCCACTTGGATCCACTTGAATCCACTTGAATCCACTTGAATCCACTTGAATCCACTTGAATCCACTTGAATCCACTTGAATCCACTCTGATATGAAATTCTTAGAATTATAAAAATATGATAGTTTTCCCAAGTAAGCAAAAAATGAAGGGAGACTACCGACATGACTAGTCAGAAATCCCCGCAGCTTCCGTCAAGTCTAGTCTGAAATGTCTTGCATACCCGTCTTGTCTAGTCAGCTTAATGAGGAGTGTCTTACAAACACGTCTATACTAGTCTAAAATATCCTTGAGCCCAGTCATGTCTAGTCTGTATTATCTTTTGACCCAGTCCAGACTAGTAAGAAGATTAAAAAATAGGTTACACGGTGGATATGAACATCCAGCCCAACAGTGTTCAAAATATGACGGACATCCTGACGGCAGACTAGGACACTGAGATAGATTGCCGTAAGTATATATAGTCTAAACTTATATATTGACTCCCATCCATGTAAAGAAAATCAGAAATAAGTCGACTTAAACGGTATTGCTTAGTCTGAAATTTCTTCAACAGTTGTTAGGACTAGTCTAAAGCATCTGCTGGGCACCTCATGGGTAGTCTTTTTTAAGAAGTGTTTATTTCACTCAATGCTTATCTAAGTTTTCCTAACTAGAAGGACCAGCAAAAAGTCTGGTGTAATCAATAGTGCGGTCATAAAGATGCAAGTTATTCCGGATATCCCTATCGTGATATATTTTATTTTATTTTGTATAATCATATGTTAAACATTTACGAGTGTTGTATCGAAACATAAAATAGAAGGAGTTATTACTGAGAAAAATATTCATCTCGCATCAAGGACTGGTAATTTATATCATTTTTTAACTTGAGATCTACTAATTTGATAAGAATTGAGAAGCATCTAAATCTTTTTATATAATAATATTATGTTAGTTTATTTTAAATATCAATTCTAATAATTTACAATAAATCAAACATAATTTAACTATTAGATGAACATACGGTGATTTTAATTTAAAACTAAACTAAAAAATAATATGAAAAAAATTAGTTTCCATTCCATACGAATATTTTTTTATTTTATACTCAACTTAATGTTTTTAAAACCCAACTAATTAATCGCACTTGCTTATAAATCAAAATATATTTGCCGAAAAAATTATAAAATCTTCTTAATTTATTTTTATTTAATGTTATCTAAAGTAATCACGTTTCGATAAAAGATGATACATAAAATTAAAAAATTTGGAGTAAAAATTGTATTATATAGCATCTTAGAATGATCATGGGTGTCTAGAATATGACTTCTCGATCATATGGCTCAGTGGTTCTGGTGATGGGTAAGTGTCACATTGTATACAAGTTCGAATATAATCTTCATCCTTTACATATTTCCATTCAGACTAGTCCAGACTCATCCACTATATGAGGCTGCATCTGGTTGAATACTCCTCCCAGACGCCCTTAATTTTTCATTCATAAACCATTTTCGGACGGGCGACAGGGACACTCGTCACGACTACTCTTATTACATTTTATGACTAGTCGTCAATCAGAGTACTAGGACGCGTATGCATGACGATCTAAAACTCGGACTAGTTGTGGACGAGTAGATTTTCAGACATAGACTAGACTGGACGGGTCGACTTGACTAGAAAAAAGACTAGTCATTTAACCAGTCTTTTGCTCACTTGGGAGACTAATAAAAATTTTATCTAAAAGTACCAATGCAAACAAAAAAATAGAAGTATCGAATTTTTATAATGGATTTCAGAAAAATAGGAAATCATTTTACGAGACTTCATGTTACTCCACTTGACTCCATTTGAATCCACCTGAATCCATTTGAATCCACCTGAATCCATTTGAATCCACGTGAATCCACGTGAATCCACGTGAATCCACGTGAATCCACGTGAATCCACTTGAATCCACCTGAATCCACCTGAATCCACCTGAATCCACTTGAATCCAAGGGACTGGATTCTGCTGTTCCCCCCTTGATTAAATACCAATTCAGATGTGCCGATCGCACAGATGATTGATTTCAGCAAATAAATAATACTCACTTTTGTTTTTATTGACTAGCTAAAAATTCCTTTTTAAGTCTGTTGTCCGATTCATCAACGTGCAAATTATCCCTTTTGAACTGTATGTATAACCACCACCAATTGTTATACTTTTTAAGAATCTCAAGGTTAGAAATGCAGTTTTTTTCCTTCTCATTGAATAGTTTTTATTCGTGCTTCACCTTTACAATCATAGTGTGATTAATCACATCTTGCGCTTAACCCAATATAAAGTTAAATAATTGCACGCTAAAATAAATAAAATACGTTGCATTTATGTGTCGTCAGTTATTACATTGCAGTTAAAGATATCGTGTTTTGCATAATTCGTTATCATTCTACTGACTTTTCATTCACTATTTGGTTTTGTCTACACATCAACGTATAATAAACACGATGAATGGCTCTGAGCTTGCAATTTTTCATGTCTTTTTTATAGACTATTTCTTCGTTAGTTCTTGTTTGAAACATGCAGAGAGAAGAATTGAAGACCTAAACATGCTTTTTTTTGAGCTATTAATTGAAATCAGATTAGCTCAAGATGATGAAATCGTAAGACCAGACTTTCAAATTTCAAGAATAATACTACTAATACCAATTAAAGCGAAGAGTATTAAATATTCTCTTGGATAGAAACAAAATGATATATCCAGTATATTCTAGATTCGAAGCAATTGTCAGAATATGTTGCATTAGTGAGGGACAGAATGCGTCGTAACGATTAACTCATGTTCTCCTTTAACAAATCGTACCTTCTCTTGCAAATAACAATGCGTGTAACACATTTTTACTTTGTGTGTACAACAGAATATGCACAAACGAACTAAACAGAAATATACTATTATATTCCTCAACGCTTCATCTGCTACAGTGTACGATCGATATAGAGATACCCTATGTGTCTCTCTCTATTCTATCCTCTGCGTTCATGCATCAATGACTCTTTTTCTTCTTCTGACTCGCTTAATCACTAGTATTACGCGTCACTTGAAATTTATGATTCGCAAGTTAGTAACATCAAAGGATAGAAACGAAACTGTCGAAACCACCGGCATGTAAGTAATAACGATATCAGTCTAATGTTACACTCTAAAAAAAATCGGTACTTTACAGAACCTTAAGAGTTCCGCATTTCTCCACCGAACGATTTTAAGTTCCGTGGAGTGGAAAACGTTCCGTGGTCTCCTTTCAGAACTATTTTAAGTTCAGCAGATTTCATCAGGTTTCGCAATTTTGCGCCTAAACTCTTCGAAAGTTCGGTAAAGTGGTTTGTGGTTTCGTACGTCACGTACAAATCCTCTGATAGATTTGTGCAATCGCAAAAGGTTTCGTCATATACCCACGGAACCACTGTAGGTTTTGCGGGCGGTCCGAAGGTTTCGTAATAAGTATGCAGAACTTATCGACACTTTCTGGTCGGCTTTAAGGTTTCGGAATATGTCCACGGAACCACTGTCGATTTCTCGGAAGATCCTAAGGTTTCGTATTATTTCTGCTGAACTTATCGACACCTTCTGGTCGGCATCAAGGTTTTGTAATATGTCCACGGAACCATTGATGGTTCCCTAAACAGTCAAAAGGTTTTGTAATATTTATGCGGAACTTATCGACACTTTCTGGTCGGCTTTAAGGTTTCGGAATATGTCCACGGAACCATCGTTGATTTATCGGACAATCCTGAGGTTTCGTATTATTTCTGCGAAACATATCGACACCTTCTGATCGGCATCAAGGTTTTGTGATATGCCCACGGAACCATTGATGTTTCCCTAAACTGTAAAAAGGTTTGGAATATTGACTGCAAAACCATTGCTGGTTTCGTCGAACATTCGAGGGTTTCGTACTTCTACAGCTGAACGATTCCCACTTTATTATCCATGTCAAAGTTTCGTATATTTTCTACCAAGCAAGTGAAGTTTCGTAGGCACTCTCGAGGTTTCATAGTTTTTGCACCGAAGTTTTCACCAGTTTATTATCTATGTCAAACTTTCCTATAGCTTATCGGGGTCGGAGAGTCCAAATCCGTTATCAGTTTTTTTATTCGAGCTCTTATGGCTGAGAAAATCCGTCGATCTGGAGCCCAAAATTCACAAAGTATGGTTAATATTTCAACTCGAGCGTCAATTCTGGGGTAAGTTTGATGCGATGAAAGAGAAGAATTTTTTTCTTTGTTTTTGATTCATTCAAATAGAATTTTGCAGGTAAATATGATTTCATAAAATAACACAAATTAGGTTTGTTTAGTTATAGCAGGGCACAAAGATACAGTTTCAGGTGAGTTCGATCGTGTATAATTTAATATATTTGATTTGTTTTTTGTTCTAGGTTGATGTTTATACGCAGTTTTAGGTAAGTTCTCTCTTAGCAAATCAAAGAATTATTCGTTTTTGTATTTCTAGGTCAATGTAGTGATGGTGTTTTTAGGTAAGTCTGATTTTACTTAATAATCATTTTTTGCTAATTTGTTTATTTTAGATTGTTTCGAGTAAAAGAATAGTGAAGTAAGTTTGACCTTATATAATGATTATATTAATTCGTTTCTGTATTTTAGGTTGTTTCAATTATGGTAATCAAGTGGTGGAGTTCGTTTTAACCGTCTGGTGCCGTCCGCGGTGTGCACACTATTCGAGTATTTCTCAAAACCCGAGTACGGTATACATCAAATGAGTCAAAAGTAAGATGAAATAGCCTATAGAATGATTTTCCTCGAATGCAGAAAATTACTCTATAGACCCTTTCATCTTACTTTTGATTCATTTGATGTATACCGTACTCGGGTTTTGAGAAATACTCGAATAGTGTGCACACCGCGGACGGCACCAGAAGGTTAAATGAAATTTTTGACGGAACCTTTGTTGGGTACGAAACCTTTTTTGGAATGATTTTTAAAAGGTTTTTTACGAAACCATTGCTACAAAACCCTTTTTTGGAATTATCGTGAAAGGGGTTTGTACGAAACCTCACTTTTACAAAACCAAAAAAAGGATCTGACGGTGTGGCGAGTATAAGAACCTTTTTTAGGTTCTGTAAAAAACCTTTTTTTTTAGAGTGTAGGACGAATTTGAAACACATTGAACGGAATAAAATCTATCCAGTGTTTATGATTCGTGATAATACACAGAATATTAACGCCATCTGCTCCGATACCGCACTATTTCGCTATCCTATTTTCCTCCGTAGATATTATTACGTATTATTTTATCTCATTGAAGATTATTAGAACTAGAATGTGTGTCCCCGTTCTGTATTTTTATTATTCATTATTGTTACTACTTGTATGTCTTCAATCTGGAAATAAACAAGCTTACGTTAGAAATATTAGAACGCACAATTTAACAGCTATCATCAAAAATAATCCATTAGATTACTTTGCTCTTGAAATATAGGAATTGATAATTGATAGATTCAACTCATTGTACCAATTTTATTTCTTACAATAAACAATTCTAGTAAACTTCTCTTTTACTCGTTTCAAACGAGAAAAACACTCGCTCTATGCGCGGTTCACACAACAAATAAATGTGAATATTTTGAAAACTTCTCTTTGTTGCAAATATATGAAGGTAGAAAAGAATCATTACAACTAACGATAGAATCTGCGAGGGCTTTTCTAAGTAATGAGATCGCTCCAATTATTTCCATCTAAACTTCCTCTAGAAGATACACATAGTACTTGAATCATGCTGTCTATACCACTGCATCTTGCAAAAAAACAGCAATATTAACACTGACGGTTCTTCACATTACACCTAACACCCATAGCCAGAAATTACATTATCTGACTATCAACCCAGTCAAAAATAGCTAGCGTTGCTCAAATCTTTCACTAATAAGCACTGATATCATGTCGTTCGCCTAAATCGTCGATACTATCGGACCCTGATTGAGATTTTAGTAGAAAGAAAAAAAACACCCTCACGTTTCTCTTCCTCAGCAACCTTTCTATGTGACTTCCTTTTTAGAAATCATAACACCAAAACATAAAAACACCAACGAACATCATCAAATTAAAATAGGTAATCGTACAATCAGCGATGCAACACTGTGACAATCACCAGCGACTCGTAAGCTCTGGTCTTCCAAACATCAGGTGAGACAGCTGAGTAATTTGTCTACATTGCTACAAGACCTTTTACTTTATTTCACAGCAGCTACCACAATCCCGAAATTTCCGAAGACAAAATCCAGAAAGAGGCTGTAATCGCACAATCAGCGATTCGGCACTGTGACAATCGCCAGTGCCGTTAAACCTAGTCGTTGTGACAATCACCAGCGACTTTCACAATCACAGAGTGCGGTGCAACCATGCGTTTCCTGTATTCGGAACGAACTCGTTCCACGAAAAGTAATTTTGGACAAACCACAGATTGCAAGAAAATACGACAACTGGAATCTTATGTATAGAATGCTATTATTGTGCATGTCTCTCTAGGTCGTATTATTATTGATGATTTTCAGAAAGAAGATTTTAAGTTTTCAGCAGAATAATACAGTTCCATAGTTGTATGATATGCAGATTATAGAGAAAAGTTTACTTTGCTGTGTATTTGCCATTTAGATTAGGGAGTTCCGGATCGCATTTAATCAATTGCTTAACATAATAGGAAAGAAATCTGTCCGATCGGCGAATGGAAGAAGTAACAAACAGTGATGGAGCAAAAGTCATCAAATCGGAAAATGTTCGAGATGCCTTTGAAGGCGAGTTACGGAAATCGCGAAATATATAACATTAGAAGGATCAATACTACGGTTTGTTCTTAGTTCTCCAAATGGATCATGCATACTTATACGAAGGGTTGGTTTCAGAGTTGTATGCGCAATGGAGCTGCTTATATATATTTTTAACTTGTCACTGCAACAACGTATCAAGGCTATAGATGGATTGATCGATTTGGAGTTGTGCCATAAAATCACTTCGTCATGGTTTTGGTTTCGATTGAAATATGGAAACAGAAGATTTCGGATGCCAGTAATTTATTCTTTTGGCACCGAAGTTATATGGAAAATAGCGCTTATTATTATTTTTTATTTGTTTATTGTACTGTTCTTATTCATTTTTACGCTCGACTTGCATTTTAGCAAAACGCATTTGTGTTTTGTTGTGTCAGAATTTTTACCGAGTGGCCGTGTGAAACGTGAATGTGATTTTTTACTTGCTTGTTTCTCTTTCTGTGTTAGTATGCATGCATATGAATAGTGTGATATTTGATGAGCGCTTTTGTGTGTTCAAGGTTCAACAGAGGGTATGGGTGTGGGGGTGCTAGGACAATTCATCACAGGACGATTCGTCGCAATGATGTAATCTAATAAAAATGTGTAAGTATTTTTTCATTTATCAAGGAAATCATAAAATTAGGTATCGAAAATAGAATTTAATGACTATGATAAACATTTGAAACACTTCGAAATAACTTGATTTTAATTTTTGATCACAGGATATCCCGGTATCACCATCAAGATAAGCACTCTAACTCTTACACCCTCACCTTTATAGATCAAAAATCTAAATCTAGTCGTTTTGAAGTGTTTCGAATACTTATCATTGTCGTTAAATTCTATTTGTCAAATTAAATTTTATGATTCACTTGATCAATTAAAAAATATGTATAGATTGTTATAGGATTATCGCGTTATGACGAATTGTCCGTCAGAAAAATTGTTCGCAACGAATTGTCGAAGAGTATCAGACCCTTGATCTCTTATCACTGCTTGACCAGATGAAATCGTACACAAAATCATGATCTTTCAAATCAAATACTAACTCATAGTTTCATATGTTCCGAGATGTCTTATTTAGTATCGTAGAAAACTGCTTAATGTTTCAAAAAATTGATATTACGAGTTACTGGAATGATTTGAAGATCTCTACTTACGGTACAGTTTGCATCTGATATCTTACAAAATCTTTTCATGCTAAAACGTATTGTGTGGTAGTTAGTGATCACTGCTCGATTTCGTTATTTATGTTCGAAGGAGGCGAACTTCGAAGAAGTCAGATATTGAGGGATAGGGAAATTTAGAAAGACAGCGACGAGGTTAAGGTTGTATTGTAGGAAAATTATAGTTTAAAATACCGAAAATAAACATAATCTTAAATTGTTCGCATTTGTACCTTTTGTAGCAAGCCATATATATCGGAAAACTACCTTTCTTATGAGGCATTTGCAAATTTCGAAAATGGTTCTGGTTTCGAAGTGGTGAAGTAAATCATTGAATCCGGAAGAGTTCAGAGAATTTTCATCTTTTACGACCATTTGTAGGTACCAATATGGTTATCTACACTAAGCTGAAATATTTTTAATCTGGCGTACTTTCTAACATGTAAACTGTTACTCTTTTTTTTACGCGACTATCTTTTCTTCGTAATGTTCAAATAGATTCCTTGACACCATTCAGACAAAACCTATCTCGTTCACAACTCTTTTGAAACACCATATCTTTCCGCCTAATAATTTAGAAAATGTTTTTTTCTTACGAAGGATTGCCTACTCTCAATCACAACGGTAGATTTGTGCTCAAAATATTTTTGTCAAATTCAGTTCAACTAATTTGTATGAAGGAATGTTTTAACAAGACAGACAGATCCTCTAGAACACATGTGAAAAGTTTGTTTTATTCAATCGAAGAGCACTAGATAGTTGTGCTTTCATGCATGGGGAACGATTTATCCATCCGAAAAAGAAGAAATTTGACTGTGGGAAAGGTTTGAAAAGTTTTGAAAATCTTTAGAAGACTTCACCAATCCAGGTTGATTTGAATTTAACTAATTCCATAGGAACATTTTAGGTAGTCGAATTTACGCTACCGATAGTCGACTGCACGCATTTTAGATATTTTTGATTTTATGAGAACTATTTATTTATCTTTAATAACTAGTTTGATTGGGGAACATTCTTTCGTTCATCTCTTTTTTAGATTTCGATCATTTGAAAGATGTGTAGATGGTTCCAGTGATATTTGTTTCAATAATTGAAAACGATTCATTTCTTTGTTTAATATTCAGATCGTGTGAAACATCACTAGACGATTGTGGCGATCATTTTTTCATGTAAAAAATACTTACTGGTCGTACCAAGTATTTTTTATTTTAACGATTCTGTTTTGATAGTAGTAAGGGTCAGTTTAATACTAAAATGTGTAGGTACTTTACTATGACTGTCGGCCTAGGAATGATCTCCTCTAAACGGTTTCAGCATTGAATTGTGTAAAAGTTGATTCATCTTTGGGCTAGTGTTAAATTTGTGTGAGTATCAGACGGAATGTTTTTTTCATGTGACTAAAAAAGAGGACTGATTATCCATTTCTCGTGATTTGCGGTTGAGAACGTCGAGAAGGAATTCTCGTAAACGGTTTTATATGTTTTCAAGATCGGTTTTCGATGGTAAATGTTATTTGCATTTTTGGTTTTCTGATTTTGTCACTATCGGAAACCTATTTTAAGTTTCCAAGGACACTTTTTTTCAGCGAGTACCAAGATTTGACGAGACAACTAGTCAACTAGATGTGTATCTGTGCCTTCAGTTGCTAGCAAAAAGTGAATCAAATTTCTTCACCTTCTAAAAGTATATGATGCCCTTTTTCCAAGGTTATATCCCTACGGAACATAGAATAGTTTCATGTTAAATTGGATCTGTTTACAAGTGTCTTATTTTTGGCATCCTTTTGAAAACTTATTTTAATTATTTTTTCGTTTTTACAAAATCTCTGAACCGTAATATTCAAAAATCACAAAAGATAAGATCAGACTGTTGAACGACGTCGAAATGCGTCATAGTTTACTCTGTAGAATCTTCTACGTCGATATATTTTCTGTTACTTTTATTCACGCTACCTTTGCGCATTGAAGTAAAAAAAAATAAAGTGATGAGATACTGAAATTGACATATTGCAGAAAATCTAGAGATATCGTCGATCTTAGCTACAGCTGACACTAATAAAAATCGTCAGATGTAATTAACTGTGCTACGAATTTCATTGACGAATTTTGCCAGGTCGGTATATAGTGACGTCAATTGATATGAGATCAATGGGACTTATATGAAAATGTTATTTGATGACAGTTTTAATACTTGGTCAGCTTTGGTTATCAGCATCGTCAAACGTGATATACACGTTAACTCCCTTTGGGAAACCAGATGTATTGTGATGGCTACCACCGCTATTACCTGGTGCATCATGAAATGAGAGTGTTTGCATTGTACGTACTATGAATAACTTCACATGAAATTGAGCTAAATTTGAGCCATAGCATCGGCGGAGACCACCGCCAAAAGTCATTAATGCTTGTGGTGGATAATTTTTATCGTGTTCAAGAAAGCGTTCAGGCACAAAAGCGTCTGGACCTGCTGGATGTCGCCAAATATTTTTACTTCGATGAATACTACGAGTGGATAACATTATGCGATCGCCAACAGATAATGGGATGCCATCGATTACATCGTTCTCTATCACCTGACGTTGTACCGTTTCGACGATGGGTGCGTGACGTAGGATCTCTTTGAGTACACAATCAACATAGGAAAGACTGTAAATTAAATCAGAAGTGAGAGGCGTAATCCTCGTGATATTGCGTTCATTAAGTTCCCGTTTAATCCCTGCCTGAACCTGAGGATATTTACTCATATAAAATATGAACCAGGCGTAAGCTGATGATGAATCATATGCACCACCAAAAACAGACAAAATCCAATCTCGCAATACTTCCCGTGACAAGCTAGAGATCTCTGAAAATAAAAAAAACAATAGATATGAAAGAAGACACTGATGGAGGTATACGATTCTAACTTTCTTCAACATTCGCTTTCGTTGTGCTAGATTGATCAACAGCTACATTAGCTGCGTCTAAAAGAGCCGTTTGTGGTTTGTTGTCACTCATATCATCATGGCTATCTCTTTGTAGGCACACTAAATAATCAATCATATCTTCCACTAATGGTTTCATGACGTGGACAGCACGTCGACACTTTGAATTCAAGTTAAACAGGACATTACCGATTGAATCCGGAATAGAATACCGCACAATTAATGCAGCATGCTCAGCAACATCTGCCATAGCTGCAAGTATACGATTTGCCCGTTGGACATCCTCTTCATTGTCTCCAATAATCTGTAAGTTGTAGTTGGCACAAAAATGTGTAGAATTAAGTTGGAAAGCTAAGATGGAAACACGATCAACTAAATCTGTATGCAAACTCGGTGTACTCTGAAACCCTTGTTGTCTGAGCACCAAAATCCATTCGTCAATTCTTTGTAGTATTGCATCTGTATGCTGCGCCATATTTGATTTCTGAACAAGTGGATTTAATATACGTTTGACGCATTGATGTTGATGACCTACGAAATAATATAAATTCGAGTAAATATTTGTCACTTTTATTGCACAATAAAAACTTCGATGAAAGATTTATCAATCTGCATGCGTTGATAGTTTTAGATAAATTTGCTTTCAAGTAAGAATTTCTTACAAATCTTATGGAGAAACTCTTACAAGCTCGGGCGACAAGCTGTGTGCAATTCTAATCGTAACCTTCACGGTTTGTCAAGTCTCTTTTTTTGCTTTGTATTTAGAGCTATAGTCGGTCTAGTATAAGCTCTGTTTCATAGAACCGTGCTAGATTTCATGATAAAATATTCCATAAACTTTGTAAATTACAGTTTACTCCAGTCCAGTATTTATGAAAAAAATGTCGTTCAATCTGTGTAAGATATTTCTCAGTTGCTGTTCTTTAGGAAAGATTAAGATGATTTATTTTTGAGAAATTCGTCCATTTTGATGCAAGAATAGAGAACAGTTGTTAGTACAACCTAATTGGACTAGAAAAATGAATTCAAAGAAAAATTTTTCAACCTTAATATGGTTAATTTAATTACTTGATTAGAGCCTTCATTCTCTTTTTACGAAAACAATAGTGACACTATCATCATTAGAGTGCAACATAATTGTAGTGTTGAATCACAACAACAAGCACATTTACAAAACATATTTTTTAATCTGTTTATCTTGTCTACATTTTGACTCACAATAAAGGTTTTCCTCATCAAAACAAAATAAAGCTCTGCCATTTATGCCTACTATAAAAATTAGATTTTTAATCTTTCTTTATTCTTATTCTTTACTCAGCGGTTTGTAACAATATTTTAATGAACAGACAATCGAATCATAATAGTGAATACAATGCTTAATTTAATATGATGAATATGAACTAATCAGACATAGCCGAAACACTAATTGCAACATATGTGCCTTCAGTATATTGATAATTACAGTTCCCCTATTTTCGTCTCATCTGTAAATCGATTTCGAAATGAACAACTATTCAATTTTATATCTTTTACGTACAAATTTTGGTAAAATTAGCAAAATACATATCATTCTTGGATGCAATATCCTAATTCTTTTAATATCGAGTTTGATAAGTAAATGCTGATCAGTGAAAATCTACAGTCATTGAAACGTTCGAAATAAAAATTAGTATCTAGTCAATGTTGAAAATGTTCATATTAATTTCAATATCTTTATTTCAGACCCTCTTCTTGAGAAACAAAGATTAACTAGTTTTCAAATGACATTCTACTTGATTGAAATCCAACAAGAAATACAGTCACAACTCCTATTTATAATTAACTTAATTAAACTTTTTATAAGTACTATCACACAGCAAAGCAAACATAAGCCAACTTATTTACATAACCTACTATTGTTATTGCGTACTGATATATATATAGACAGACAGACTGTCTTTGTCAACATTTCAAAAAATACAAAATTACATTCTGTCTTTCAAAAATCTTTTAAAAACTGATCTTTAATTTTCAGCTTTAACTTCCTTTTCATATACAAATTTTTACTGCATCCTCCTTTACTGATGAATCAGTTTGAGGTTTTCTTGGAAAATTTTGATTTTCTAGTATAGCTGTGATGCTAAAATTTAGAGCTTCGTACTCATTCAAAAATGTAGAATATTCATGCTCATCTATAACTATTCGCGTAAGTTTTAATAATTATCGTTAAATGTACTAATTTTCTTTGAGACATGTAACAAATAAATTTTAATTGATATCAAACTAATTGAACGACTTCTTTATTTTTGTTCCAATGATACTAAAATCACAGTATAAGCCTTTAGTTTCTTGAATTTTATTCTGAATCTCAACAGTTAGAGTGCATCAATCCTTGCTAGAAGTTGATCCTTACGTCAGTTACGGCTCCTATTCAAGAGAAATATTTCAAATTTTTATTTCAAATAAGCATGATATGATTTACGAGCGCTTGCTTTTCATAATGATAAGAAATCAAGCCAATGCTATTTCGAAAAGGATGGTTCCCTCCTTTTTACAAGAAGCAGATCAGTTTTTTTTAATGAATAAACAAGAGGAGAAAACATTTCAAGTTATCTATCGATATGTATCTATAGAAACAAAGTGACGCATTCTGAGAGACCAACTACGCTCATTTTAAGAATTTTGTTATCTCATGAATTGAGCAATTTAGTCAATGCAAACTTTTCTAAAAAAATTCAGTCATCTATAAAAACAACAAACGAATTTACTGAAACACATTTGCGTGTTAATATTTTTGCAACATACCTCTCAGTGCTTCCAATCCATGTGGTTGAAATGGTCGGAATGCGCTCATTTCGCCTTCCGTTCGTTCATATTTTGTCATATTTTTGCTACGCAATACATGCATAGCGTGCTCTAATTTGTTAAATACAAAGAAGCAGTTCGGACCATTCCAGTATTGAAAAATATCACCGTATTTTTCACGTAGCTTAATACATACATTCGTCAACGATTCACCTTTCAAAATACCCAATTGCCATAGATTACCGATTAGGAGTTGTGGTTTTAATCCAGGTACATCACTTCGAAATTTAGAATCACGTTGTTTTCTTATGTAAAAGAACAATGCAACGAAGAAAATAGTGATAAGACTCAGTATTTGTATCATTCTACAAACCATGGATCAGGATCGTAACACTGAATTTTTATAGAACACTAATGTGGTAAACTCAATTATAATAATCTGGAATACCGCGAGTCAATATTACTTTGTATGGTTAGTTTGAATCGAAGAATAAATGTATATTTGATTTTCTGAATATCTAAAAATAAAAATTTCACATTCCTTAGAAAACTGAAGTTGAAATTCCGTCTTTTAACGGAGAAATTTTGCAGTGTCACAATAGACATTGAGTAAACGACTCGACAATCAATAACAAGAGTCAAATTAAACAATCAGAAATGATAGCTTCTTGCACTACTTGACAAAGGCTTTTATTGCAATTTATTGATCTAGTATGTATGTAAATATTTTCAACGCTGAGAGACAACAGAAAAAAGACTATTTAAAATTTTCAGAAGTATCCATTGTGGACTGAAACTACGTCTAAGTGTTAAGCAACGCATTTAGATACTAGCAATTTAAAATTTTCTGCATTAGTGTAATTATTGTATTTAACAGTGTTTGATTAGTAAAAAGCATCAATGAGACCTTGTTTATTTTTTCTATTCGGGACTAAAATGTTGGCATGTAAAGCTTGATTTTTACCATTCGATCAAACCACACACACGATAACATGCGAAGTGTAACTCAGGTAAGTGATGCATGAAAATTTACGTTAATATGCATAGTTTCATCTCTTATTTTCTCGAATGATTAATAAAAACAATACATTCTCTACTGCTGTATGTCTCATTCTCGTTGCATTCAACCATAAAAAGAGACAGAGATTACTCATGATACGATTATTAGTATCTAATTCATACATGCTTAACATCTCGACAAGATTACTTTACACAAGACAGAAAATGAAAGCGAAAAACAAACGAGAAAAAGAACGAAGTTTTATACAGTTAGAAGATAAATGTAGAGAGGCAAATAATTTCAAACTTTTAAAAAGTCTGAGAATACATCCTATTCCGCAATGTTGAACATTCCGGAACCAGTTCCGCTCACGGAACCAATTCCATCTAATTCCGGCGATTCCGTTTACCACTCACAACACAATTCCGGAATTCCCAGAATCACTTTTCACACAATTCCGGAATTCCCGCAATCACTTTTCACACAATTCCGGAATTCCCGCAATCACTTTTCACACAATTCCGGAATTCCGGGAATCGCTGGCTACCAATTCCATCCAATTCCCGGAATTCCGTTTATCCTTTCCGACTGAATTCCGGAATTCCGGGGATCGCTGCATACCAATTCCATCTAATTCCCGGAATTACTTGCGATTCCGGAATTGAGTGATCAGTGGATAATCGATACGTCTCACAGCTTGGTGATGAATACAATTCCGGTACGGAATTCCGGGAATTCGGTCGGACCGGAATTGAGTGATCAGTGGATAATCGATACGTCTCACAGCTTGGTGATGAATACAATTCCGGTACGGAATTCCGGGAATTCGGTCGGACCGGAATTGAGCGGAATTGTACGGAATTGAGCGGAATTGTACGGAATTACACGGAATTCCAAGGAATTACACGGAATTCCAAGGAATTCCGTCTAATTCCCAGCGATTCCGGAATTCAGTGCACCCACACTGACATCCACACCCGCACTGACACCCACACACTGCAATTCCGGTACGGAATTCCGGGAATTAGGTCGAACCGGAATCGAGCGGAATTGAACGGAATTACATGGAATTCCTAGGAATTCCGTCTAATTCCCAGCGATTCCGTGCAGACCTAATTCCCGGAATTCCTTACCGGAATCGGATCATGACTACATTGATAAGCGAAGATGGAATAGTTATAGAAGTTGTAATTCCGGAATTGGACGGAGTTCCGTGTAATTCCTAGAAATTCCGAGTGATTCCGGTTTCACCTAATATCGGAATTTGACTGAATTCCATGGAATTCCGGGAATCGGACAATGTTCATGTTTGACCTAGTACCGGAATTGACGGAACTGATTGCGGGGGCGGAACTGGTTCCGGAATGTTCAACATTACGGAATAGGATGACTGCTCAAAAGTCTGAAAATAATATCAAAAGCAAACTTGTCGATACAGCTCTACTCTTAACTAAAAGAGAAACAGAGTTGACTCAAATATTCTCTTTCTCCTCTAGCATCAGTTTTGAAAATTTCTGAAAAGTCTATAATGTCCTTGAAAATATGTCTTCTAATAAAAAAGACTCGTGGTAAAAGTCTCAGTACGTGGTGGTTCGTTATGATTAAGCGTCCAGAATATATCATTCATTATAAATATTGTATAGTAATAAAATATGAATAACACTCATTGATCATGCCAGTAATACAATTTTATTATTTTTATAACAGGTCTGATTTTATTCTTAATTAGTAACAAAGCATAATATTCATATCATCAGTGTTATTCCGTGATTTGATTACGATCAAACAGATTCTATACCGATTTGTCTAAGTTCATACTCCACTTGTTATTTGAATAATTTATAATGAAAGATGTCGATCCTCACTTCTTTTCAAAACGAAATTAATGAAATGAATCTTTAGATTTAGAATTGCTCATTTCTTGTTGGAGACGACCAAATATTCATGAAGCATGTTATTTAAGGATTACAGTGTGTAACACCATGTTTTGAATAATACTATACGTACCATATAATTATCTACATACACTGAGGAAGACTTTATTGATTCAATATATCTACATACTGATTACTAGCAAGACGCGTAAAAATCATCTTTTGACGACGATGTTTTCTTGTGTGACTTATTAGATGAAAATTATCTGAGTTCTCAAGAGAAAGGTTCCGATGGTAATGATACTTCGAGAGTTACTGTTTTCCTAGTAATCTCTTCAAGTGGGTCATAAAAAGTAGAAAAGCAAATTTTCTTTGTATTATTCAGTTTTGTGGATTCAATAAAAATTTGAATTGCTGCTTTCTTTTACTAACCAGAAGCTCATAGAATATCGATAAACAGAATAAAACTATCTTTTTACCTCAATGCAGAGTATAGTTCTACCAGTGTTAACAAGAAACATCTAATTGGTTTGTTTAAAGGCAGTTGTTTAATAAATCGTGACTCGATATGATTTGTAGCAGAATTGCGTTCACATATTTCTGGAGAAGACATGTCTATACAGGTAAATTATGTTTCAATGTATACTCTTTCATACTAATTACTTTGTCTTAGTGATATTTGCCGGGATTTACAAGTAGTTCAAAGGAAAACACATTTAGATGTATGACTTAGCGAGTTTCTATAAATTCTTGTGCCTATTACACACTTATGTTTCCTACTTTATCAAATCGGTAAACAATTCTGTCTATGTAACTAGTATAAATATTGAAAACAAATTCATTTTTGATACATTTTTATACAGCGAGATCGGAATTTTATACTTATTTTAACAATTTAAAGATAGCTTTATAAAATTTGCTGGCTCTAAATGGCTCTACTCATTTTGACATATACAAATCATGATTTAACTTTCAGTCAAATATCTTTACCTTATCGCAAAGAAAGAAAATACGAGGCAAAAAATATACTTTGCTAGAATACATGAGAAATTATATATGAACAATCTTTGGTGCAAATATTTTCTTAAACAAGTATATATAAGAACACATCATCCAATACGATTGCCACGTTCTTTGACATCAAGTTCAGGCTCAGTAACGTGTCGAAAGCTTTTGATTATTGCCTTGCGATTTATCCACCTCATATGATTTTCTACTTTGTGATTATTAAGTATATCTTGAGTATAAAAATGGATTCAATTTGGATAGTACTACTTTTTTTTGCATTTTCTCTTCAATATGATTGTCCAGTGAGCACGATCAATGAATAATTTGACGAGTCAAAATCAATGCTTTTTCTCTAAATTTCACATAATTCTTTACAAGAAGATCAAGACATTCGAGTCTCTAATTTTTGAATCGAACGATTGAAATACCAGTATTTAGCATCTCAATATTCGAACTCTTGTCTTTTGACCTTCCAATATTTTAAGCGTTGAGCCTGTTACAACTAGATTATGCCGAAACGTTGTAGGATTTCAATAAAAATATTGTGAGATGTTCATTGTGAGTAGATTCTACACGCTTCTACTTAAACCAATAATCAACTGCACAGCACGAAATCAAGATTTCTTCAATTGGTTCTAAAGAAGTGGACACGGATGATGATTAACTCAACTATAATACCAACAGCGGCAACATTCAGATAATACTGATATCTCATTGAGTCATGAGAAGTGTTGTGATAATGCGACTCCTTGAAGTTTTCTACTTCGTGTACTATTACTTATTTTGATCCAATGAAAGGTTTCGGAAAGAAAACCTGTATAAAACACGGTTTCCGCGGTAGCGTTTGGACGTAAATATTGGTTTTGCTGGCAGGCCCTCTGTTATTTTTTGAATCGCCATTTTTCTGTTAATAATTTCGATTGACAATACCATTTGAATATTATTTGTGGTAAACACTTCTTGTGATCCACCCGTTAACACCAAAACTATCGTTCAGAAGTGTCCTCGGCTGTGCATCCATAAATTGTTTCTTGTGCCTTCAAACATATACATATCCAGCGATCTTCAATTGAAATTTGTTTTTCCATATATGTATTCGATAGAGTCTCTTTAAATTTCTTGTCGTGGTAAAAACAACATTCGTTTTTACAAGTAAGTTGAACTCAATTTTGATAGCCTTAGTCACTCTCTAAAAACAAAAAGGTGTCGTACTGAACCATTTATGGTCCAAGAGAGGGTCTAGAACCTTTTACGGTTCTAGATTTGGGTACCATTTTAAGTTCAAGCCTTTTTGGCTAGAACTTTAAAAGGATTCTCAAAATGGTACCGAGAAAAGGTTCAGTACGACACCTTTTTTTTTACAGAGCATATAATATACTAACGCTAAACGAACATTAAGATGCTCTTATAGTCTAAGTGGTTAGGACATCTGCTTAGACAGCGGAAGGGTGTGAGTTAATGCCCAACGGAGTTGACTTTTTCATCGTTCTGTTATATAACATCAGTGATACTGTTTCCCTTTACGTTCCACACATATGAAAGCCTACAAATTTGATGTAAATATTCTGAGCACAATCCACCGTTGAGATTTAAACTATGCAGGTCTTGATAAGATAAACATTATTTTAGATTATTAGGCGGAAAGATATGGTGTTTCAAAAGAGTTGTGAAGGAGCTAGGTTTCATCTGGTCAAGTAGTGATAAGAGATCTAGGATCTGATATTCTTCGACAATTCGTCGCACGAAAATTTGTCGCGGGCAATTCGTTGCGAATAATTTTTCTGAAGGACGATTCGTCATAATGCGATAATCCAATAACAATCACTACGTATTTTTTAATTGATCAAGTAAATTATAAAATAAAATTTGACAAATAGAATTTAACGACTATGATAAGTATTCGAAACAGTTTAAAACGACTAGATTAGAGTTTTGATCTATACAGGTGAGGGTGTGAGACATAGGCGGCGGAGCCATTAGGCGTGGGTAGGCGCAAGCCTACCCTAGAATAAAAGTGGGTCGGCTTGGGTAGGCTCAACCTAAGACAGGTCAAAGGCTTGGGTAGGCTCAAACTATAAGAATTGAACGCTTGAGTAGGCTCTATTACATGTAAACGTATCTTCTTATAGTTCAGTTTTTGTTGTTATGACAGATGACGCATTATTACATGATCAATCGATATTTTTTTCTACCAGTACGAACTCGTATTCAATTCAATTCAATTTAATGAAAATTGGTAAAACTATGTTTTATGAATACTGCAAATTGATAACATTATATCTGACAGAACCTGTAACAACAGCCACTGCCGAAAGATCGTTCAGTGTTCTTAATAGAATACAAACGTATTTACGCTGCACAATGAGTCAACAAGGTTTAAATCACGTTATTATTCCTCACATTCATAAAGATAAATTAGATTTACTTGATTTAAAGAGCGTCTGTTCTGATTTTATTTCAAAGAATGAAAATAGAAAACATTTTTTGGTGCTGTATGATTTTATTATGTTTTAGACTTGTTTTATTTTTTAAGTAGTTGTTCTGTGATACTTCGTTATTTCTTGGTTTATCTCAAAAAAATAAAGCACTATAAAGCTATCACACCTATACAGAATCAAAATCTAGCAAGAAGGCGTATGACGTCTAGCATTGAAAAAATATGATGAGCGTCATTTTCTCACTATCTTCCTGACATAATTTCGCTGGAAAATTGAGCCTACCCTAGATTGAAATCGTTCCGCCGCCTATGGTGTGAGAGTTAGAGTGGCTTTCTTGAGGGTGATACCGGGATATCCTGTGATCAAAAATTAAAATCAAGTTATTTCGAAGTGTTTCAAATGTTTATCATAGTCATTAAATTCTATTTTCGATACCTAATTTTATGATTTCCTTGATAAATGAAAAAATACTTACACATTTTTATTAGATTACATCATTGCGACGAATCGTCCTGTGATGAATTGTCCTAGCACCCCCACACCCATACCCTCTGTTGAACCTTGAACACACAAAAGCGCTCATCAAATATCACACTATTCATATGCATGCATACTAACACAGAAAGAGAAACAAGCAAGTAAAAAATCACATTCACGTTTCACACGGCCACTCGGTAAAAATTCTGACACAACAAAACACAAATGCGTTTTGCTAAAATGCAAGTCGAGCGTAAAAATGAATAAGAACAGTACAATAAACAAATAAAAAATAATAATAAGCGCTATTTTCCATATAACTTCGGTGCCAAAAGAATAAATTACTGGCATCCGAAATCTTCTGTTTCCATATTTCAATCGAAACCAAAACCATGACGAAGTGATTTTATGGCACAACTCCAAATCGATCAATCCATCTATAGCCTTGATACGTTGTTGCAGTGACAAGTTAAAAATATATATAAGCAGCTCCATTGCGCATACAACTCTGAAACCAACCCTTCGTATAAGTATGCATGATCCATTTGGAGAACTAAGAACAAACCGTAGTATTGATCCTTCTAATGTTATATATTTCGCGATTTCCGTAACTCGCCTTCAAAGGCATCTCGAACATTTTCCGATTTGATGACTTTTGCTCCATCACTGTTTGTTACTTCTTCCATTCGCCGATCGGACAGATTTCTTTCCTATTATGTTAAGCAATTGATTAAATGCGATCCGGAACTCCCTAATCTAAATGGCAAATACACAGCAAAGTAAACTTTTCTCTATAATCTGCATATCATACAACTATGGAACTGTATTATTCTGCTGAAAACTTAAAATCTTCTTTCTGAAAATCATCAATAATAATACGACCTAGAGAGACATGCACAATAATAGCATTCTATACATAAGATTCCAGTTGTCGTATTTTCTTGCAATCTGTGGTTTGTCCAAAATTACTTTTCGTGGAACGAGTTCGTTCCGAATACAGGAAACGCATGGTTGCACCGCACTCTGTGATTGTGAAAGTCGCTGGTGATTGTCACAACGACTAGGTTTAACGGCACTGGCGATTGTCACAGTGCCGAATCGCTGATTGTGCGATTACAGCCTCTTTCTGGATTTTGTCTTCGGAAATTTCGGGATTGTGGTAGCTGCTGGAGAATATAGTAAAAGGTGTTGTAGCAGTGTAGGTGAATCGCTGAACTGTATTACCTGATGTGAACGAGAGCATAGTTCACAAGTCACTGGTGATTGTCACAACGACTAGGTTAAACGGCACTGGTGATTGTCACAGTGCCGAATCGCTGATTATGCGATAACGGCTTCGTATTAGATGTTGTTATTCGGTCTTCGGCGTTTGGATATTGTGGACGTTTCGGAACTAAATGTAGTGAAATCGTAGATAGAAAAGAGGCTCAGAGGAATAGGTTTTATGTTTTGTGTAGAAAATCAATGCGTTGTAAGGGTTTTTGTTCGTCAGATTGAGCAGGCTTAGCTTAATTACACAATAAAATAAAGAATATTTTCAGTGATTTGCGAAGGATACTCTGAAATGGCCATTACCGTTGTTACTCAAATGAAAATGTTGCTTTATACGTGAAAGTATGGTTTGTGCGGTAAATAAATAGAAATACGGATTAAATATTTTAAAATAAGGATGTGAGCGTGAGTATTTGTGATTGTGTGGGTTTCCTTGCGGAGTAGTTATAGACTCAAACACAAACCGGCACGATCAATCACTGATGCTAAAAATGATTCACTATGCTAAAAGTAAAGTTTCAATGAGCAAACTATACTCAGCGTAAGTAAAATAACGGATTGAATGATCAGTTAAAATTACTCAGTACTAAAATGAATGTCTCCATTATTTTTGACAAAACTATCACGGCTCATTAGCATATATTGGATAGATTGAGAAAAGACATATTTCTTACGTATTAGAAATAAAATCCAGTTATTAGTCAGACTTTTTGTGTTTAAAACAAATTCAACGGAATACAGTAACGAGTATCTGAAGGAATTATTTATACTTGCTCAATTTTAATAATCACACTCACATGAGAAAAGAACATGTTTTGTTTTATCGTATCAGCTTCAAGTCTCTCTAGAAAAAAAGTAGTATATTCGTTACTAACTACAATGCAATTTTTATATGCATTTCTTATGTTTCTTGGTGATTTAAAAAAATACAATCCTTGATGTACTTACCATGTAAAGTGATATTGGTAGAATGCGAAGCAATATTTGAGGTATTAATACTCGTATAGAAGAAAAAAAGAAAACTCGACGAAGCATGACTGCTGAAGAAATAATCAATAAAATTACGTTTGATTCATACTTCGACCATGCGCTGTAGCTAGTGAAGCGTTAAGAATTATATTTTTATGTATTAGTCCTGGAGACTTTCGTGCCTTGTGTATTAGTCACTCGTGTCTGTAATTAACTTAGAGCTGAACGAGAACGAGTCTCACATAAGATGAGTTGTAACAAAGCTACTGAGAGACCCAGGATCACATCACTCTTTGATTTCAACAATCTGATTGATATTGGAATATCAGATGCAATTCATATGATTTTACACATTAGTCGGTAGTTTTAGCTCAAATAGGTCAGTCATTCAGCAAATATCGATATTGCAGATGGGGCGGTCCCTTTTCATCCTCTTTTTTTTTACGGACATCGGTCGGAGAAGTCCATTCCGAACTTCAGTTTCCGGATGTTCGGAATGAAAACGCCGGAAGGTCGGAATGAAAAAGACCGGGTGTTCGGAATGAAAGTCGTCTA